>VXCM01005233.1:0-79061 GCA_014773175.1 Lucifuga dentata
GGAGGCAGATGATTCGCTGTGGTGACCCCTGAAGGGAAAGCTGAAAGGAAAAGAAGAAGAAGATTCTGATTGTATTATATTGTGTAAATGTGTTTTTTTGTTGTTTTTTTTTGGTCTCTTGGTGAAGGCCTTGATAAGCCGAGTCGGCTTTTGCCTTAACCAGCACATTGTTTTGTTTCATGTGTTATGTACTGGGTTTTTAAAGATGTGCAAATAAAATACCAAAATATCAAATACGAATCATGAGTGCAGAGTGGACAGAAATCCTGCTTCTGTGCTCAAAGGCCTTTTCCCCAAACAACTTTTCTACTTCAGTCTCCAAAATCACTCCATATACTCTACATATCACATCATCATCTTTGTGTGTACTTTTATTTTTGCATAGATATTTATTTACAGCAACGTTTGTAAAATACTCTGTGATTTAGTTTTGACTAAATCAGTGGTTGGATGTTTGGGTCCATATACTGAGGTATGTTTCAGTTTATGCATCTGGACTGGAGTGGAGTGGGACTGTAGCAGTAATGATAGCCCACTCCGGTGCTGGGAAAAATTGCTCCAAACTCCAATAAAAATCAGACCACTCCACCCTGCTCGCATACTTTGGTCAAGACAGGATCATTATTGAGCAGGGCCAAACAAATGCCATAAATCCAGTAATCTGACCTTTCAGCTTAGGATCAACCCTGACCTTACAACACAGTCAAATCAATGTTCTCATTCTCTCTGTACCTCTTAAGTGCTTTTTGTTACGCACTGATCAGTACTTCCTAAGAAGTCTGTCAACTCAGTCGGGTGAAGTCCTACAACAGGCTGATAGCCAAAGTTTTCAGTATATCAGCATTACTATCACATACACCTAAACTTATCTGTTATTTCAACTGATAATACCTTTGGTTAGCAATCAAAGACAGCATCCCAAACCAAACTATGACAGACCCAAGAAGATTTCACAGAATTGCACAATTCCTATTGTACAGCTCATTATTTTAAGTCATAGGGTCTCCCAGCATCCACCAGCACAAGAAAAACCAACTCAGTCTAGTTTGTGGAGAGATTTTATGTCCTGAACCTGATCATTGCAGCCGGTTCTCTTCAGTTTGAGCAGGGTTCAGTTGTGTAGGTCAGTTTAACTTTGGCCTGCTTTAGTAAATCTTCAAATGATGTCTCAGTATATAATCTCAAACCACACTGTCATCCTCTTTGTGATGGATTTACATGCAGATGATCTCGATGTGGCCTCACATCCACTCTCCAAGCCCTTAAAGTCTTAACTTGTCACACACTGAGATGACTGACAATACTGTGAAATCTGCTGCCACAAATTAGTTCAATGGAATTCAATTGGCCATTTTCTATATCTGGGGTATTTCTACTGTATGTGGCCTAAGGTTCATTGACTGAAATCAATTAATATCTGTAATTCAAATTAGATAAAAATACAATTTTTGTAATAGAAAGTGATAATTAACATTTACATTCCACATAATCTTTGAATGTGGATGTAATCAACAACATGTAAATCATGTATGTGCACATTGCACTGCTTCATTTCTAAACTATAACATCAGATTAAAGTGGTAAAAATCACTTTAATTTGAGCAATCAATTAGAAATAATTTGAAATAAAATAAAATCACACAAATCACTGATTACTAAGAATAGTCAATACACTACTGTTAGCTAAGACACTTAATCAAGCACACAGTTGTGGACATATATGCATGTCAAAGGCTTCCCATCCAAAAACAGCACAACAGTAAGCTGACTTTAAATCAAAATGCCTGCTTCATCCAGTTTGTCTGATTCCATTTATCTGTGGAAACAAAGATTCCTTAAAACCATATATGTGATAATACTTGTTTGGTGAGGGATTCCAAATATACAGAGACAAACTATTAGTGCAGTGTTGCAGTGTGTTGAAAACAACAGCTTGTCTTATGAGTGTGTGTGTGTGTGTGTGTGTGTGTGTGTGTCACGTATGTGTCTGTGTGTGCGNGTGTGTGTGTGTGTGTGTGTGTGTGTGTGTGTCACGTATGTGTCTGTGTGTGCGCAATAAGGTGTGAGAGGTGCACGCAGGTCGGGATCATCTGTTCATGAGGTCATGTCAGCACAATCCTTGTGCTTGGGCAGTCTGACCTGACTTGTACCCTTTAACCAGTCCAAATAGGGTCTAAGCTGTCTGGCCTCACCATATGCTGGCTAACACAACGCCTCTGCCCTGAAGGCTCATTCAGGCCTGGGTTAAAATAGAGGCCGGGATCCCACATAATGTAGTTATGATTGTGTTATTTAGTTAATCCCATCTGTTTTCAATAGGCAAGCTTCTGTACACTTATGATTTCTGCCTTGATGCACTTTTGATGCACATACAGATCCCAGAGTTCCATTCAAACAGAAAAGTCACATGGGGGGGGGGGGCNGGGGGGGGGGGCAGCACAGAGCATCATCCCTCTCAGTACAGAGTCAATGGACAGTCTCCACTTGAAAACAATAAACACATCTGAACAACTGCAACCACAAACACAGCAACAAAGTAGCAGAAAGAAACGCCATGGCTGTCATAGCTGTAGCTAACTCTGCTCAGGCCTAGGTCTATTTTTTTTTTTATTCTATGCAGGAAAATTAAATTTACTTTATACAGGTGCTATAAGATGATGCTAATACACTGAATGAAGACTCCAGCCATGAAAAGTGTCACATATACCATCTTCTAAATGTACATTTCTGTTATACTGTAACAGATGCAGAGGTCATAAAACAACTGCCCTTTACCTGAGATTATTCAGAATAAAGGTCTTAGAAATGAGCATTTATCATTTATCGGGCCCAAGTTCTAAAGCATACGTGGAACACTGGAACACATTTTATATTATTTTGCTCCAAGAAAGAAGTGCTTAAGCAGCCCAGGGCAGTAACATACAATTACTTAGTCATAGGCCTTATTATGAAAGAATAAAACCTGTGCAACTGATAATATGTTTTTCAAAGGAAGAGATGAAATGTAGATCTATATGCCCAGAGAAAATGTGTTTTTTGTACCTTCTAATGCAAACATGCTGTAAATGTAAATGCGTTATCCTCTAATTGGCATGAACAGATGGTTTTCTTTATAGTCTAACAATAGCATTCCTCAGTGTATCTTAAGTTCCAGCAGAAGAACATCACTTAAAGTGCTCTTTTGAAGTAGTGATCAGGATGCAAGATTTGATGTGTGTGCATGTGTGTGTGATTTGGGTTACATCTTTTCATCTGGTCTTGGCATTATGGAGTCAAGCTTGTTTTCTTTTTTCTCCTCCTTTGCCTCGCAAGTTGCTCCCACCATCTGGCACCAGGCTTTGAAAACCAGGCCAAGTCTCTCCCACCAGAATGGCATGAAAATACACCCACATATACCCACCCGTCCTGTTGCTCCTTCTCAAGTCAGCTGCAGACTACAAGCAAAGATAACACGGTTGGTGAGTTGAATGGAATACAGAGGAATTTGATGGGTCAGTGAAGGTCTCGAGTGGTGGTTTTCAAGGACAGTGATCCTAATTTGTGGTGTAAACATGCTTAAAAATGCAGTAAGATGAACAGAATTTTGTGTTGTTTTGGGTTTGGGGGAAAAATCTAACAAGTCAAATATCTCCTGAGTTTAATTTAACTTTAAGATTGCCCAGTATAAAAAAAGGTCTTCGCTTTTAAACCATGTGTTTTATAAATTATTTCTTTAATCCAGGTCAAAGCTTAACAGCCAGCAGAGATGCTGTGAGTTTATATGGACTCATCTACTCCTAAGTCAGGTTAGAAAAAAGAGACAGAATGAGTGAAGGAGCGAATGCTTCAGAGCTCCAGTGACTGCCTGTGTAGTTAACTTTCTGCTCCCGTCAGCGTGGAGGAACTCCATTGACTCTATTCTGTTAGAGGCCAGGGTCATTTGCATAACCTATTCCCCTCTCTCACTGCCAGTTTCCTCAGCTTCTCCCTTAGTCTCTTGTTTACTCTATGTGACTACGGCCATGCTGGATCGGCTCCACTGCTGCACCATGTCAATTCCCCTGTCCGTGGCTGGGCTTTAATTGCCTTGGTTTTATGCTGGGTCAGTCTCTGTGCAATATCCACTCCTTAGCAGGCCTCATTGTGACAATGACCTTTAAATTGCCCCCCTCTTTCTCTCTCTCCCTATCTGATTTTCATTCTACTGCATTTCAGTGTTTTGGGACTTGCTTATTTTTTTCCAATGAGTACAATAAATAAGTGTTACATTTAAGTGCTAAGTGCATTTAAGTTAGTGCTAATATGCTACCATGTTAGATTAGTGGCCAGTATTTTGACGGGGTATGAAAAATTTGTCAGAAGTGACATTGTGATATTCACTTCCACCAAAGAGGCCATGTTTTCACCCAGGCCTGTTGTTTGGATGGATTGTTAGCAGGATTACTCATAAAGTTATGAACCAATTTTGACAGAACTTGGTGGGAGGGTGGGGCATGGCCCAGAGAAGAACCTACTAATTTAGGTGCAGATTTTATGTTTTCTTAATACTCAAAGATAAAGTTTTTTTTTTTTTTTTTTTTTTTTTTTTTTTGTGGTAAATTCTTTCTCTAAAAAGTAATCTACCAATCTTAATGGAAAAAAAAAATCATGAGAAAAAAGTTTTTTTTCATGATTACACCTGCCCATAGATTCAATTTGGTCTGGATCCATAAAACATCTACACTGGGACTTCTCAAAGTCCGGACCAAGGTCGGTCAGCATCTGGACTGCACTGTAAATCAGTCCGGACTGGACTGTGTCTTACATTTGTGCTTATGGTTATGTTTATGCTTCCTTGTGTTCACCAACTTCACCATGCTGCTAGTGTGACTGAATATGCCGTGTCAAACTGTGCACACTATGTAACATGCATTGAAGCGGGCTACACTGTCACTTGTGTGTGAGTGCGCCTGTCGCCCGTTTGTGTGCGCATTCACTCTGGTCCAATCACAAACGCTAATGTTAGCCTGACATCCAATTGCCACTGTCAAAGTAAGTTCATTCCAGTCGCAACATGTTGCTCTCAGAGTTAGTGATAGCAAAATAATAATAATAATAATAATACTAATAAAATTTTAAAAAAGTAAATAAATAAGAAAGGAAAGTTGATGAGGAAAACAGAGAATTCAAAGAAGAATGAACAGAAAAATATGCATTCATTCTCCAGCACCAAAGCAATGTGCCTGATATGCACCAACACATCATAAAGAGTGGTGATATAAAATGTAACTATGAGACAAAGCAAAGCTATTTTGAACAGCAGTATCCACAGAACACTGAGGTGAGGACAGAAAAACTTGCACAGCTGAAATCTTCATGTGAAGCAACAAACAGTTTGTCAGATGTATGACCCAGGAGGAATTTACTAAGTTTTTCTTATGGTATGGACAGCTTGCTGACTTCTATTTTTTTCAGCATGTTTGCATTGTTCAGGACAGGGTCAGATTGGCCATCAGGAGAGGTGGGACATTTCCCGGTGGGCCACAGCACTGCACAATATAGTATTAATTAAAATGAACTTAAACCAAGCAAACATAATTTTTTCTTTCATAATTTTCTTGGTGCGGAGAAACAGCCAACAATTACGGACGCATTCGCCCCACCTCTGGCATCATTGGTATTTTCATCTGGCCATGTTACACAACCCTCCCTCTCCACTCGCCATCCGAACCTAGTTCCGGACCTCTGGAACACATATGTGCGTGGGGTGTTATGTCTCAGNACTCGCCATCCGAACCTAGTTCCGGACCTCTGGAACACATATGTGCGTGGGGTGTTATGTCTCAGTAAAGAATATGACACAGATTGCCAACCTTGTTTTGAATGATTGTAATTTCAGAGGAAAATTGGATTCAGAGGAGATTGGACCATGTTTTGGAAGATAATAAGGAATCTAGTACATGGAAGTACAGTTGTGCTTTATGTGTTTTATAAAGTTTTTGCTGCCCAATAATCCTTATTTTCTACCTACTAGATAGAAATAAAAAAATGACCCTTAAGATAAATGTGTTTATCCAAATTATTTCTAGTTCTACAATTTGCTTTAATTTTCAGTCCATTATGTTACCAGAGATTTTTTTTTTTTTTTTTTTTTTTTTTTTTTACAAATAGACAGAATGTAATTTTTGAGCAACACTCCTCAATTAAATCTTGTTATATCAGTCTAAGAAATGTTAAGGATGTAATTATATTGGAGTTATTCATTTCAAGAAATCAATGTCATTATCAGTCCTACCAACAGCCTTTCATTTTTGTTCTTCTTCTGTCCAACATGACCAGCAGCTCTGAACTGTGCAGCTTTAATCAGAGTCGAGAGCATTGCATAAAGGAAATTGATTTTTGAGTGGCCATAGTTGGAGTTGAGTCTTGTGAAAGTGTTGTGGGGTTGTGGGGGAAGGTATCATCACGTACCTGTGATGTGAACTATGTACTTAATGCTTGTTTACAAGTCACATGATTTTATGATGTCATCGAGCGAAAGTGGTGAATTCTCAGTGGTTTACAGCCAAATATAAAAGATACAGTAGATATATTTAAAAAAAAATTGCTTTGTGTGATGGCAGAGACCTGTACCGCATGGTGAAAAAAGAAAAAAGGGGGACCCATTGATATTCTGTCTCTCATGTTTCAGGGGCACACTTGCAGACATTGTGAAAATATTAAAAAAACAAAAAAATAGCGAGGCACTTCACTTCCCGAGCAATCAGTGACACTGACGTAATGTACACTCTCTTGCAGCAGCGCGCAGAGGCTGGAGTTACATATGAAACAACATGCACAAAAATATGTGAAAAACTGCATCCCGAATTGGGACATAGCATTTTACTTTGAAATCCAGGACGATCCCATATTATACTGGATGGGTGGCAACCCTATGCAGGATGTTATACATATAGTGAACTTTATCAATCACAGACAGTTTTCTGTACTGTGTAACGAGATGGGTGCCAGCTATGAAGGCTTGTTGCTTCACTCCAATGTACGCTAGTTGTCAGAGGGGCTGTTCTGAGCCACGTATATGAACTCAGAGACAAGAGGTTGCAGCATTCCTTGCTTCCGAAAATCCACAGGTTGGAGGCAGTCTTGCAGACGCGTTGTGGATTTGGAAACTTGCATATGTCTGATATTTTACAGCATCTGAATGCACTGAATCTCAGCATGCAGGGGCTTGGTACCTTCTTACTAAATGTCCAGAACAAACTGCGGAATTCACACAGAAAATCACCTTGTGGACAAACAAATTCAAAGAACAAGTGATAGAGATGTTCCCTGTTCTCTCTCCCACCTGACACACCTACAGAGATATTTCAAACACTATTACAAACACTTCCGCCCGCCCATCAGTTGCATTTCGCACGGAAAATGCAGAAAGGATGTTATACGTCATCTGTAAACTACCTATAACCCCAGTGACTATGTAGGTGACATTATTCCTCTGTCAAGAGACAGAGAAGTCATGTTCTCTCCATTTTTTAGAAATTACACATTAGGTCATCTTACATAATTCACAATGAACAACTGCTGCTGCAGGGCTTTCTGCAGGTTCAGAATGCCAAACCCCAAACAGTGATGTCATATCAGGTGTTTTACCTTTGAAAGCTAATGGAAATCCTAAGTACTGTAAGATAACTTCCAGTATTCTAAAGCAAATGTATCCAGTAAAACATGTTGCAGAAGATTAGGTTAGATAGTGAATCATTATTGTGATTTTTGTGAATGAGAAAAAAAAAACAAACAAACAAAAAAAAACAAAACAAACTGTCATCTTGAAAACATTGCAGAGAGAAAGACTGAATGATCAGTTCAGCTGAAGAGATAAACATATTTCTTAGTTTGACAAATATTGTGATTTGTTTACTTTGTTATTAATAGTGGGAAAATACCATCAATGTAAGGGGAATAGACTGATTCTAGCTAAACTTTGGACAGTTTTTTCCCAAAACATGTCACTCCAAATAGCTTTGTGAAAACCAAGAAAGCTATGAAAACACACACACACGCACACACACGCACACACACACATATATATGTGTATATATGTGTGTGTGTGCGTGTGTGTGTGTGTGTGTGTGTGTGTATATATATACTATATATGGATTTTATGTGAATAAATGGGCTCCTTTAAATTCATTTTATTGTATGTTTATTTATCCATCCATCCATCCATTATCCTCCGCTCATCCAGGTCATGGTCGTGGTGGCAGCAGACTAAGAGCAGACCGGCCCACACTTCCCTGTCCCCGGCCAGGCCCTCTAACTCCTTCTGGGGGACTCCGAGGCGTTCCCAGGCCAGCCGGGAGATGTAATCCCTCCAGCGTGTCCTGGGTCTTCCCCAGGGCCTCTTCCCAGTTGGAAGTGCCTAGAAGACCTCCCTAGGGAGTCGACCGGGGGCATCCTTATTAGGTGCCCGAACCACCTCAACTGACTACTTTTGATGCGGAGGAGCAGCGGCTCTACTCCGAGTCCCTCCTGGATGTCCAAGCTTCTCACCCTGTCCCTGAGAGTGAGCCCAGACACCCTACGGAGGAACCTCATTTCCGCCGCTTGTATCCGCGATCTTGTCCTTTCGGTCATTACCCAGAGCTCATGACCATAGGTGAGGATAGGAATGTAGATTGATTCAGAGCCTCGCCTTCTGGCTCAGCTCCCTCTTCACCACGACGGTCCAGTACAGCGTCAGTAGGACCTTGGACGCTGCACCAATCCATCTATCAATCTCACGCTCCATCCTACCCTCACTCGTGAACAAGACCCCGAGATACTTAAACTCCTCCGTCTGGGGCAGTGACTCCCCTCTAACCTGGAGGGAACAGTCCACCTTTTTCCTACAGAGCACCATGGTCTCAGACTTGGAGGTGCTAATTCTTATCCCAGTCGCTTCACACTCGGCCTCAAACCTGCTCAGTGCACGTCGAAGGTCACTGTCTGATGAAGCCAGCAGAACCACATCATCTGCAAAAAGCAGATGATGTGGTTTATGTTTATTTATTTAGTTTATATTTGTTCCAATATTTTTAACATATCTCTGGTATAGTATATTAAATTTGTGGTCCTCACAGCAACTTGGTCCTATAGGTTTGAATCTGGCTGGAGCCTTTATGGAAGAAGTTTTCATGCTGTCCCAGTGTCTGCATTACATTTTACTTTCATCCAGATGCTCCTGTTTCCTCCTACAGTCAAAGATATGCAGGTGTGGTGGAATGGAAATTCCAAATTGCCTGTAGGTGTGAATGTGAATGAGTTTGTGATTTGCTGAACATATGTTGAATATGCTATGTTCTACCACATAAAAACCCTTTGTGACATCACTGGATTCACTCGCCCATCAAATCTTGTTTGCCAATCAGCACACAAAAGTTACAAACCTTCACTGGCCTAATCAAACATCACAGAGAGCCTAAATGCTTTTAAATTAGCTTCTCTAGAAGCTCTCTCCCTTTGCTACTACAGTAGAAAAGCTGCCCTATTGGTCACATATCAATATATGTATCTGATGTGTGGTGTTGTGGTTTAGTGATATTGAACGCTCATGCATATATCATGTTCTGTTTCAGGTACAGGAAAATGTGTGCAACTAATCATGTGAGACAAGAAGATAATGAGCACTGAAAGAAAATCAGATATGTGAACCTGGCATATCCTGACAACTACTTTGCACTAGCACAGGTAAGAGTGCTACACATTGCCATCTAGTTTAGTAGAGCAGCCAACAAGATCAAAGCAGTAGACATCAAAACACTGGAAGACTAGATAATGCTGTTTTTCTGAAGCACTGCCACTCTTCTTTCATTGTCTTCTCGATGCACCTTGTTCCAACTTATCATTTTTGACTGTCTGCGGTGGAGAGATTGTCGAAATTCCAAAGTTGCTCATGAAGAGAGAACAGCCCTTGAAAACAATACAATGACTGCAAATGTGCAGTTGTGCAGAATTCCTTTAGAAATGCTGAAATGAACAAAGGAAAGGAGGAGGAAAGGAAAGGGGGTGAGATGTCCCTGCTGGAGTGTGTGGCTTCTCCAGATTACTGCCCTGCAAGGGTACATCCAAACTGCCCTAGACTTGGCAATTTTTTATTTTTTATTTTTATTTTATTTTATTTTATTTTTTTTTTTTTTTCGGGTGTTTTGACTTTCAAATGAGATGGGTGAGTCTGTTCACAGCTGCAAATGGTTCATACTTTTGGTTTCTCAGAAAAAATGGAGATACTGTACTACAGGAGAGACTCAGTGAGTCTGAATCAATGAATCAATTTCAGCAATCAACTTGCTGAAACCAAAAAAACAATTTATTCACTTGCCAAGATAATAATTAAATCGGTTTGATTAAGGCATCCTAAGAAATATTACTGAAGTAAGTTAAGATACCTATTTTAAGCATTATGGTAATTTTACTACAAAGGTGTAGTTTGGCTTTTATAATGTTCAAAGAAATGCAGACTGGCTTTTAGTTAAGCCAGAAGCCTAAAAAATAAAAGATATTGGTTGTTTGCTGTTGTTGTGCTATGTGCTTTATTTTATTTTTATTTATGTATGCAATGCTACATCTGCCCAAATATTGAAAACTCAGACACTAGCCAGTGTGTTGTTTAAAGGACTAACAAAATAAAAATTAATCTGTTCAATATTTAAGAATTTTCTTAAATAGGAACATGCAGAGGAGCGTTGAAGAAAGAAAGTATGCTGGTTCAGTTTCTACTTTAAGCCTGTAAATTAGTCATAAATATACTTTCAAATGTCCTCTTTGAAAATGATTTCATATTTCATAGGGTTATCTTTCACATGTCAACACAATGTCTTGTTCATGAGTGAGGGTAGGATGGAGCATGAGATTGATAGACGGATTGGTGCAGCGTCCAAGGTCCTAGACGCTGTACCGGACCGTTGTGGTGAAGAAGGAGCTGAGCCAGAAGGCGAGGCTCTCAATTTACCAAACAATCTACGTTCCTATCCTCACCTATGGTCATGAGCTTTGGGTAGTGACCGAAAGGACAAGATTGTGGATACAAGCGGTGGAAATGAGGTTCCTCCGTAGGGTGTCTGGGCTCACTCTCAGGGACAGGGTGAGAAGCTCAGACATCCGGGAGGGACTCAGAGTAGAGCCGCTGCTCCTCCGCATTGAAAGGAGTCAGTTGAGGTAGTTCAGGCACCTAGTAAGGATGCCCCCTTGTTGCCTCCTTAGGGAGGTCTTCCAGGCACGTCCAACTGGGAAGAGGTCCCGGGGAAGACCCAGGACACACTGGAGGGATTACATCTCCCGGCTGGGCTGGGAATACCTCGGAGTCCCCCATGAGGAGTTAGAGGGCCTGGCCGGGGACAGGGAAGTGTGGGCCAGGCTGCTTAGTCTGCTGCCACCATGACCTGGATCCAGATGAGCGGAGGATAATGGATGGATGGATGGATGTCAACACGATGTTACAGTTTAATTTCATATTGACTACTATGGCATCAGATCAAATGATTAAAAGCAAAGAGAAGAAAAGGGTAGTAGCATTAACAGCAGCAACATCATTCTGGCAGTATGTAAATGGACAGGAGAGCACCTATTATACACTGTAGAAATACAATGCAGTGAAAAAAGGAAGCTTCATATTGTAAAAAACAAATGTGTTTCTTTTGGAGAGGACAGGATGATAAAAATAAGGATAAGGAGATGTGTGGGCAGATAACGTGGATCTGTTTACAGTTCAAGTGGAGTCAGTTTATGTTGGAGAACGATAAAGTAGAAAGGGACATGAATAATGGATGAAGCAAGGATGGAAGAACAGATAGGTGCAGGATAGAAGAAAAAGATTAATAAATTCCCACTTTACGTCAAATTTAAGTGTAAAGGAGACAAGACACTTTAAACATGATTTAAAAAATTTGTGAAGAAAGCAGTATTATTTTATACATGTTTTTACAACGCTATGTTTGAATAGACCGATGATACTATCAACTGACTATAATGTATCGCTAAAAGGTGTACTAAGTTTCAGGTGATTCTTAGAATAGAACATTGGATCAGTGGATATTTACTATCAGAATTTGGGTTATGGTTGTTGTCATCAGCCAGGATGAAGTTAAGGTTCAAATGGGGTCACAGATTGTCTAGTATGTATGTAGAGGTGCAGCCAATAGGCATCATGACAAAAGAGGATTATGTCATATATACTGTATATATGAGTGTGTGTGTGTGTGTGTGTGTGTGTGTGTGTGTGTGTGCGTGTGTGTGCGTGCAATGTGAATGTTAGGCCAAATACAGTTTCATTTTATTTCTCAGAACTAAATATAAACATTCTGCTCTCCCATACTTTTCTGTGAAACCTATTGTCAAAACACTAAGGCCCAGATTCATAAAAAAAACAAAAAAAAAAAACAAAAAACGGGGATACGAAGAGTATCCTGCCTTAATGTGTGCCGTAATGATTGAGGAGCATTCATAAAACTTCTCCTGTGATAATCATTGCATCGTTGTCACCTGAAGGCAGCGCTGCTGTGGGGGGTGTGTCAGGTAAAAGCCAATGAAGATCAGCATGTTAATGAGCTGCTGCATATTTATCAGCCACCATTTATCCTGATTTGTCTGGCTTTAAAGCCAGAAATCGACAAAGAAACATACATTCTGCTTTAGACATCCTCGTTTTAAAAGACTGATGCTAAAATAACAGTTAAACGTGCATTTTAAGTGCAATCGTGCTGCACTGGGGTGNGGTGGTGGTGGTGGTGGTGGTGGTGAGGAATTCAGATGTGCGCAGCGCAGCAGGTGACGTGAATGAACAGAATGCACCTGAACGTGTCTGAGATTGGATCAAAACTCATTATTTAAAAACTGACTGATCAGCTGAGTGACTTTATCAAAGTTATTGATCACTAACCCATGAGGAAAATAAAGTTTTAAACGTTGCCCAGATTTCATACTGCTGAAATTTACCACCGGACTGAAGCAGGTCTNTAAAGTTTTAAACGTTGCCCAGATTTCATACTGCTGAAATTTACCACCGGACTGAAGCAGGTCTTATTTTTTGTATGTTTGTTTGTTTTATGAATAGCTACCGCAACACGCAAATAAGGAAATATCTCAGTAATGCCTCTTTCAAGGCAAATGGTAAAATATGTCATTAACAGACGTTTATAAATGAACAAACGTGGTCGCACCGTGATATTTGCACATAGCGATGTGGTAAAACATGCGCTACAGTTTATGAGTCTGAGCCTAACTTCTAAATGTGGTTAATAAGGTTTAAGCTCAGGATTTTTAACAAATATGCCACTTGGGTTAAAAAAAAAAAAAAAAAAAAAAAATTGCAAATAAGCTGAAAGACACAGCCCTGAATGTTACAAGTCATTAAAACACTAACACATTTCCAGATTCACAAGGAACATAAGAATCTCGTTGGTATGATGAATTTAAGTCTAATATTCATTGTACTTGCAGCTCAGTTTTGGTCTCCACCAACTCCTGAGAAACAATATCAGAGTCTTTAGCAGAGGTGGGTAGCGTATACCAGAAACTGTACTCAAGTAAAAGTATTGTTACTTTATGATAATTGTGACTCACGTATAAGTAAGAGTAGAAATAATTACTTGAGTAAGAATATAAAGTATCTATTAAAAAGATTACTTGAGTAGTGAGTAACTTTGATCAAGCTTATTCTTTTGAATAATCAACAAATATAAAGTGTTCCTCTGAGGCAAAAAATGCAAAGTAGCCATATGTAGCTTCTAATACAATCCAAATCATATCATATAAAGAAAAAGTAGACAGTAATAAATCAAATATTTACAACATAACAAATCATGACAATTCTGGCATGGCCCCCAGACAGTTAGCTAGGTTAGCTTCATGAAAGGCCACTGGCCGGCCCACCTATCAACTCTCACTGAGCTCAACGCTGTGTTAATATCATTGTCATGGAGATGATAAGATGCTGAATGTGATTGGACCAAAGCAGAGTAGACATTCTCACACAGACACAGACAGGGACATTCGGTTTCACTTTCTCCGCTGCTTGCAGCGGAGAAAGTGAAACCGAATTTTGACTCATTGCATCCGAAGTGAAAGAATTTTGACTCATTGCATCGGAGTGATGTCTTGCAGATCATACACATAAAAAAGTAATGGAAAGAGTGTGACCAACTGCAACAAAGTTTTTTTTTTTCATAAATATACTCAAGTATGAGTTAAAAGTATCCTGCAATAAGACTACTTAGTAAAGTACAACTTTGTGAAAAAAGTTACTTAATCAAATGTAACAGAGTAAATGGAACCATTACTATCCACCTCTGCTCTTTAGCTGGTAGATGCCCAACTTTCTTTATCTGCCATTAATTTACATTTTCTTTCAATCTATGCATGCTGAGTAGATGATGTATACTAGCTGATTAAAGTTTATTTGCTGAAAATGACAGTCTACATTTTTATATAGGTAAAACACAGTAAAACCAAAATGATGAGCTAAAAGAGGCTGAAAGTTTCATAGACTTTGATAATAGTTTTCTGAGTTCATCACTCCAAGTGACCCTTTATACAGTGATTATGCATTTTTAGTGAAACTGGACATCCTAGGTTCCGCTTAGCTAACACTATGATAGCTGATATTAATCAGCATAATGGCTAATATTAATTAAACTCTTGGCTTAAAAGATACAATGAAAAGTAGAAGAAGGCATGAGATAAACAAGCAATTTATGAAGGACATGAAGAAACGGTGTGGTAGATAACCACATACAATAATGCATTTTCATGTGTCTATTTTCAGTTATAAAATGGGAGTTGAGCACTTCTTTGTGTCACACTAACATGAAAATCTGAAAATACCTTCATAGTAAATGTCAACATTATCATTCTACTGGTGAGAGCTCTTGGCACTAAGACTACGTCATAAACAGACTTAAAGTATTCCTAGATGACTTATGAGAATTATCAACCAACAATCCCTCAACAACAACATGTGTTTATGGAATTAGACCCAGTGTACCACCCTAATGCCTAAGAAATCAGAGTATTAGCCCTGACATGATTAATGCATTTTGATACACATCTGTTTGTCGGTTCAGTAACATAACATATAAAATTTGTCTTTGTTGTCTTGTGAAAACCTAAGAACATTTTCAAGGCCAGATAAATTTGAAAACATATTTTTCTCCTAACTAAGCCATTACGAAACCCCAACCTCCACCCCAAAATGAAGCTCTTAAGAACACTGTCCAGAGCACTGATGTATTAAAGAATGAAAGAGGAATACAAACAGTGGACACATACACAGAAAATGTCTTATTCCTTCACTCACTTTTTACAGTGGGTGCCCATAAAATTCTAGATACAGCTTTCACTGGCTTGGAAATGATATCAGACCAAAATGTTATTTCTTTTTTTTATAATTCAAACAGCAGTTTTGAATGTGTGTGATGCTCTGGATATTTTTGTCCTATTTTTACTCTTTTGTATTAAATGTGTATCAGATAAGGTCTTTCTGGGTCACAAGGCATGAAGTGAAGGCTCAATTTGTACTGTGGCCACTAAGATAAAATTGCCACACAGCTCAGCGCTGGGCTGTGTCCAGCCTGTGTCCATTATTGCAGATAATGTGCATCATTTTCTCCACCAAGAAGGTTATGTTTTCACCTGCGTCTGTTGGTTTTTAGTAGGATTATTCAAAAAGTTCTGCATTGATTTTGATAATACCTGGTGGAGGAGTGGAACATGGCCCAGGGAAAAAGCTCTTTAATTTTGGTGCCAATTGGGACCCACGGGAGGATCCATGAATGTTTAAAAAAAATTCTTAAAATTATGATAGGGTATTTATTTATTTATTTATTTATTTTAATATTTTTGTAATTTTTTCAAAAGTAAGAAATTAAACTCCACGAAAAAATTAAGCATATTTATCCCATGATACACTTTCAATAGGTGCAATTTGGTCTGGATATGGATCTGGTGAATTAAAATACAGTATATGCTTGACAGCGGGATGGTAATGAAGTTGACACAGTAATAAATACGGCTACAAACATGCAACAACCACTAATGTAGCTGAGATGATTTTTTCTTGATCATATATATATATATATATATATGTATGTATGANCCACTAATGTAGCTGAGATGATTTTTTCTTGATCATATATATATATATATATATATGTATGTATGAATCATTTTCTCCACCAAGGAGGTTATGTTTTCACTTAAGTCTGTTGGGTTTTAGTAGGATTACTCCAAAAGTTCTGAAATGATTATATATATATGTGTGTGTGTGTGTGTGTGTGTGTGTGTATAACGTTTATTACTGTCCTTTCTTTTTTGGCCAAAATATTATTAGAACAAGACCAGTTTTCTGATGACTTGTTGACCTTAGCAGAGGTATGCACCCTGAGTGTCCCTCTAGTTTTGAGAATGTGTTACTCAGGTTATAATGGGCAAAATTACATTTTTCAAATACAATGACCCAGTTTCAGCCATGGATGTGCACTATGTATTAGTAATGTTCAGTGACCAACTTTCTGATGTAGAAAATTCTCTCTGTGATTGCTGATTTTGAACTTCAATATAACCAACCACACACTATGGGTGTTATCGTTGACTTCCATTTATGATCATGTTGTCAGATGATGTTGCAAGCAAAAACATAATGATTTGATCAGTGGTCTCAATGCAGCAGCATGAGAACTAATGTTCTTGTTAACAGGAAGCATGAATGTTATCTGACATCAACAAATAAAAGTGGAATAAATGTTCAGTAGTTGCTTAGTCAAGTAATGATATTTTGATGATGTTTATTTTATACACAAAGCACCTCATGGAGGCAGAAACATAGTCTGCTTTGCATCAATGACTTTTTGTATCCATGGTTTTGAATTAATTTATATTTATTCACCATGTATGCAGGATTTTAGAATCATTAATAATGGCAACAACTCATAAGTCATTCATATCTGTGACAGCCTCAACAGTGCAGCACCAAACATGCCAACAACCCTAAAATTAGGCAATGAAAATGTTTCCTCTGGCATCATTTAAGACAGTCGGCTCCTGCAGAGGTGTAGTATGTGCTATCTGCTGGGTAACTTTGTCAACATCATAATCATCTTTGATTGGTGTTTCATTGCAGTACAGAATACAACAGATGCTGCCTCATTAACCAAACAGTCTTCTCTGAATTCACACATGTGCACTCATACAAACTCATGCATGTACGCAGGAAGAGGGCGTGAGGGGTAATTTGTTGANCTTTTTTTTTTTTTTGCTTTGGATGTTTGATTGTACTTTACTGGGTTTTTATTTTACCCTAAGCCATCATTTACGCAGTAATGGGTATTTGGATCAACCAAATGTATACATGTCTTTAAATGTCATAAACAAATATACATTACAGTTACCAATAACACAAACGTCACAACCGCACAACTCACATGTTGATCTCTCTCACTAGGAGACAGAAACAGCAAACCCAGTGGATAATGGATTAGTGTAGATTTAAGAAGATTCCGCTGTTTAAGCCCTTAGCTAAGAGTGTGTAAGTGCATGTGTGAGTGCATGCATGCGTTCTATATGAAACAGTCTTTGCAGTCTTTTCAGTCACAGGAAAAACAAAAAATCCATTACAAATACAGTACGTTCAGTCTCTTACCTGAGATTGGAGAAGAGAGGGAAGTGTGTATTTGTGTAAGTTTGACAAGCTATGTAAGGACCAACGCTCTACCTCAACAGCACACACCTCTGCATATCTTAATATTCTGATCAGATATGGCCAAACACTACACACACACACACACACACACACACACACACACACACACACACAAACAAATCTGCAAAAACACTTGTGTCTATATGCTATAAATGCACCATGTTGCTTAGATGAACTCCACATTACCTCTTGGCTTAGAGACATAATTGAAAATCTTTTAGGTGGACATTTGCTGGATGGAAATCAAATGTGTTATAGTAAATGAGTCTTTGTGGAGCTGAATAGCAACTGCTTTAAATACTGCTTTAGGCTATGAACGCTTGAGTCCCTAGCTGTGGGACTGTCAGATTAGTTAAATCCGAGTCCCTGCTAAATGCAGGCTATTTGGGATTTTAATAATGGATCAATAATGCATGCAGCAAAGATTACTGTAGTTTAAACTTGAAAAGCCAATTAAATACCACTTAACATAATTTCTTCCCTCCAATGCATTTCCTTTTGAAATCCTTTCCCTTTGTTAGTTTTCTCTGTCTCTCTATGGTTTCGTTGCTTTCCTCCTTATGTTTCTCACCCTCCCATCCCTTTGCCTCCCTTCTTCACTCTATCCTGTTATCCTTGTCTTCATCAACACCACCAATCCAATGTCTGGCCCTCTTTATCTTCTCCAAACCACATCTCCCTCTCTTTATCACTATTCATCTTTGAATGTAATACTTTCAAGTTATTATTATTATTATTATTATTATTATTATTATTATTATTATTTTATTGACTAGTTTGTCTCTTCTTGCTTTAGAATTCCAGCATGGAAAAATGTCCTCCCTCCCTCCCTCCTTCCCTCCCTCCCCTATCCCTCCCAATCTCAGTGACCTCACCATCTGTGACTGAGAATTCCAGTCGTTAACTAAACCCCTGTCATAGTGGCCTCTGTAGCCATTGTGTGCATGTGTGTGTCTGTCTGTGTGTATGTGTTGTGTGTGTGTGTGTGTGTGTGTGTGTGTGTGTAGTGGTAGAATAAGGGTGAGCACTGCAGGAACAAGGGTAAGCTCCACTCAAAGCTGTCGTAAACACCTCTAATGCATGGCTAAACTTGGGGAATCTCATGTGTCTATGCTTGTGCGCTCACACACACACACATACACACACACACACACACACAGACAACTAATCCCTCATAAACCTACATTTTATCGCTTACCACACCATTAACTCAGCTGTGGCATTCTGCCTGGAGATGTCAAAACAGAGGGAATACAAGAGTTGGTGCTATTTTCTTTTTGTTGCTCTGTGTGTAGATTCTGCATTTCCCTGGGCCTTTGAGACATGAAAAGAATTATGCCCTTCTCTGTTGGGAAACAATGTAATATTTACTGCAACCAGCTTTTTTGGTTTATGTAGCCAAAACTGTAAAACAAGCTGTAAAATTAGACACTTTGAACCTGCAGCTCTGGGAAATATGTTTTCTTTTTTTTTTTCCCATTACACATGGCTTTGTCAGCATTTTTTTTTTTTTTTTTTTANTTTTTTTTTTTTTTTTTTAATGGAAGCAGTAATACTAAAAATCTTTGATCTGTTTACCTTTTTATTTCAAAGTCAATTAAACTGATATTGATATTATTCATGTTTTGTTTCTATGTATAACCACTTCTAAATTATTCCTGGAAAAGAGATTTGATGGAACACAACAAGAGTGGATAAATTTTCCACAGGGAGGAAATATTTCTGTTGGTTCCCCTAACACATACACACACACACTCCCACCCACACACACACACACAGGTAGCAGACAGAGGTTGCATGAGGCTGTCTACAGAGTGGCNCTCCCACCCACACACACACACACAGGTAGCAGACAGAGGTTGCATGAGGCTGTCTACAGAGTGGCGTCAGTGACAGAGAGTGATCTCCTGTGGGGTTTGAGCTGGGGAGTTAGGTGACACTGTAACAGTCTCTGATCAACACAGAACTTCAGTGTGTGTGTGTGTGTGTGTGTGTGTGTGTGTGTGTGTGTGTCTGTGTGTGTGTGTGTGTGTGAGAGAGAGAGAGAGAGAGAGAGAGAGAGAGAGAGAGAGAGAAAGAGAGAGAGTTTGTGCATGTGTGCCTATGTGCAAGCATCCATATTACCCCGACTGACACGGTATGTGCATTCGTTTGTTTTGCAGTCAGTGCAGATGTCACTGCATGTGTTTGTTGAACACATTTGTGAGTCTTTATGCTTCTCTATATGTGTTGTGTGTGTGTGTGTGTGTGTGTGTGTGTACTCCTCAGCTTTATACATACAAACCGCTCAAGTTGTCAGCCAAAGAGCCTGTCTCCTCAGAGGCCTATATGCCACCATCACAGTGTTCCTTTTACACTTAGGTTTTGGCACGTTGCATTTTCCAAAGGCTGGATGAAATTCTAAAGTTAATTGAAGTGAAAAGTAATTTTCAGCAAAATTATTCCAAGGAAATTGTTTTTCAACAGCTGAAAGCTTTTGATTGGTTAATTTTAAATTTATTCTGAGATAAATGTTGTAATCATGATAGAACCCACCCAAGCTTCAGTTAAGTCTGAGTGATACATTCAAACAGCATGAATGCAATGAACTGCAATAAATTTTAGCCTGAAAATACAGTTTCCAAAACAACTGTGTGTTTTATATGTATTGTCCTGCTCTCATATTTGTAGGAAAATTCCTTCCCTGCTCTTTTCATAAGTTTATTTTGCTGACAAACTCAACCAAGCTTGCAGCTTTTATAATGCTATTTGACCATATTATTCACTGATTATATGGATTGTGCATCCAAAATGTTCCCATGCTGTGCAGTACTGTTAGCCTCATGGTAACCAGAAATGGCATCCTGAGTTTCGTTTTGTTTGTAGTTGCCCTATTTTCCCAAGTCAAATCCCTGTTTGGATATAGTGCCTGGATAAGCAAAGATGTAAACCATCTTTCTCTGGGAGATAAATAAAAACATCCACTTTACGATGACCTGTGAGTCAATCTACTTAATACAGCAAAGAAAATACTGGAAAAAGGAGCGGTAAGGTTAAACAACCATATCAACATTCTAGGAAAGAGATATTAAGAAGAAAGAAATAAAATGGAGTTTGCATTAATATGGTGTCAGCTCCATTCTGCCTTAACACTGGGTGGTTGTATTTGTATTTAGACTACTTGACTTGGCTGTCACAAAGAAATCAAGCAGCATCTTTTGTATTTATTTCCTTTATTTGGTTATATATTTATTTTTGCTGAGGTGTTTTAATACGGCATCAACTCTCAACCCCTAAATTTATAAATATGTCTGATGCCAGAATTTGATTTACTGTTTGCCCCCATGAGGTTAATCTTCATTTTTTATGCTAACAGACTAAAATAGACTGCAGTGAGAGTGGCAATGACAAATATCTTGAGTTTTCTATCAATCTAATACCTAAGACAAAAGATGAAAAGATAAAAACTGAAGAGCTTAAAGCTTACATGATGACACAAAAAACAAACAGCACACATACAGGTAAAAGACACAAATCATTCCCTGGCTAATGAAAAAAAAACAAAAACACAAGTTTAGAATTATCCTGATCACATTGCTGTCAGAACTCACCCTATAAAAATTAGAACCTTGTTGAGACCTAAATCAAACACAGCAATGAAACACTGTAAGTCATATTACAGCATAAAAGCAGATCAATCAATAAATTCCTGCGCTTGTAAAGCAAGTCAGACACATTATGAGTTTGTCCTGATTTTAACCCAGATTTTAACCCAGATTTAGTATTCTTAGTCCCCGCAGCAGAGTAAATTAATTGGCCGGGCATTTGACATTTATGGGCGGACACCAGGGTCGGATTGGGATGTNTGGGGGCTAATGATGCTGGAGGTGGGGCGAATAAAGGCTCCTTTACATTGAATGCAATTTTAAGCGTGAATGAATCACTTGTCAATTAAAAACTACGTCAGTTAATGAGAATTATACATATACGAGGCAAAATTTTGCATCACGAAAATTCGGCATTTATTTTATTTGCTCTGAAGTCGATTTTTTCTTCTTTCACCTGCAGCAAGAGAGGATCAGTGTGGTATTTCATCCTTACTGCTAGAGGGCGGGCACTACATGTGAATAAGAGTTTGTATTGAACCTAGTTCAGAGGAGATGAAGAATAGATTACAGAGTGAGATACGTTGAGATATGTTTGCCTGCATGCTACATGTCCTGTGCTGATGTATTAACAAAGTAAGATCAGAAGTTAAGAAAGTGTTCTTATTCAGTGACACAACATATTGGCGATGAGGATGTCGACTCTGAACCTGTCAGCCACCACCTTTTCTGCAAAATGTCGGGGAACCGCCAATGCCATTCAAGGCATGGATTCGCAACTTCCAGAATACCTTCAGGTGATGGCTGATGGGGATTTGCCAGATGCAAGAAAGCGCGCCTTACTATACATTGTTTGGGCGCAGAAGTTCAGAGACTTTTCTACACACTCATGGTCGCTGACGAGAAGTACAAAATGGCTTTGGAGGCCATTCAGAGTTTTTTTTCACTGAAAGTGAACATTGTAGCTGAATGCTACCGCTTCAGACAATGTGGCCAGTGCACGGACGAGACTACAGACCAGTACGTTGCTGCTTTAAAAGAACTGATTACAACATGTGAGTTTGGGACTATGGAAGAAGAGATGATTTGGGACCAGCTCACTGAAAAGACAAATTCACCACGCATCAGGGAGCGCTTACTTCTGGAGGTACCACTGACTCTTACCAAAGCTATGATGATAGCACGACAGATTGAAACTGCAGTGGTGGGGGCTAAAGCCATGTGTACTGGAGCCGTGGACAGCACGGTGCACACAGTTCAATCAAAGGGACCGCAGCAACACGGCAAGTTTAAAAAAGGACAACATAAACTGTACTCACCTACACAGGCAACGCAAGGTAAAACATGCTACAGATGTGGATCTACACAGCATACTGCTAACTTCCATGGATGTCCTGCTAAGGANAAACATGCTACAGATGTGGATCTACACAGCATACTGCTAACTTCCATGGATGTCCTGCTAAGGAGGCAAGCTGCCATGCCTGCAAAAAGAAGGGACATTTTGTGAGAGTCTGTAAAAGAAGCAAGAAAGAAAGAAGCGTGACTGAGGTTGTTGCTCCAGAAGTGACTATTCTGAATGTGAATACATATGACTTGGGCAGCATAATGTGCACAGTTAAAGTTAGTGTGACAGGGACAGATAGCCAGAACATTGAGCTAATACAAGGCAGTCATAGTTGATGGCTTTCCACTACCTCACATGGAGGAAATGTTTACAGAGTTGAGAGAGGCAAAACTGTTTACTACATCGGACCTTCAGAGTGCTTATCACCAGGTTCCACTACATGTGAACAGCCGCAGCCTAGCTACATTCATCACCCATGATGGCTTGTTCCACTTCAAGAGGGTGCCATATGGACTCGCATCAGGCCCAGCTGTTTCCAGCAGATGATGTCAACCATCCTCAAAGGTCTGTCAGGGGTCCAGTGTTACCTGGACAACATCATTGTCTCAGGCGCGACACCTGAGGAATNAAAGGTCTGTCAGGGGTCCAGTGTTACCTGGACAACATCATTGTCTCAGGCGCGACACCTGAGGAATATGACAAAAGACTGACGGTTGTGCTTCGGTTCATTGAAAATGCTGGACTCAAACTGAAACTCTCAAAATGCAACTTCAGAAAAACAGAACTGTCTTTCCTGGGGCATACAGTCTCAGAAAGGGGACTCTAACTTGATGCCTTACATGTGATTGCCGTCTCTCAAGCACCTCCACCTACCGACCTGTCCAAACTGAGATCATTTCTGGGGCTGACGTCATGGTATTCGAAATTCATACCAGACTATGCTGCTGTTGCTGAGCCCCTGCAAGCACTTCTCTGTGGATCTGATTTGTTCACATGGACACCTGAGGCTCAGAGGAGCTTTAAGACTGTAAAAGAACTCATAGTGAATAGCCCAGCACTCTCTCTGTTTAACCCAGAACTGCCCACTGTTGTCACAACTGATGTATCTGATTATGGTCTGGGTGCAGTTCTCACTCAGATGCATCATGACGACTCAGAAAGAACAGTAGCTTTTGCATCAAGCACACTCACTCAGGCAGAAAGAAACTATTCTACTGTAGAAAAAGAGGCCTTGGGGTGTGTATGGGCAACAGAAAAGTGGAGAACCTACCTATGGGGGAGACATTTCACACTGCGTACAGACCACAGCCCTCTGACCATGCTGCTTGCTTCAAAAGGACAGGGCAGAGCAGGTATGAGAATAGCCAGGTGGTCATCTAGACTGTTATCATTCAACTATGACATCCAGTACAAGCCCAGTCGAGAGAATGTAACTGCAGACTGCTTATCTCAACTTCCACTACCAAGCTCTGAGCCCAGCTTGGTGGATGACATAGAAATGGCACTTACCTCTGCACTGTCAGCCTATTACTGTGGCTGAGTTTGACGCTGCTTGCATTTCCTGTCCTGTGCAGACTCAACTGCGTGGGCTGCTCACCTCAAGACGGCCTACGTCAGCAAAAAGCCTAGATCCAAACTTACAGCCATTCTTCAAACTTCGGCATGAGCTCTCTCTACAAGGTAACTGTGTGGTACGTAGCACACACCAACTCCTGGTGCCAGACAGTCTCCAGCAAAAGTTGATCTCCCTGGTTCACGACACACACCAGGGAATAGTGAGGTCAAAACAGAAACTAAGAGAAGCATATTGGTGGCCTGGCATGGACACTCAGGTGGAGGCAGCCATTAAAGTGTGCGTCACATGCCAGTCACATGACAAGTCTGCAATCACTCANGGTGGAGGCAGCCATTAAAGTGTGCGTCACATGCCAGTCACATGACAAGTCTGCAATCACTCACACACCTCCCCTACAACCTGTACCATACCCAGAAGGGGCATGGGAGAAATTGGCCATTGATGTGGTGGGGCCTTTTGAAAAGGTGCCTATAGAATGTCGCTATGCCATCACACTCATTGATTATCATAGCAAGTGGCCTGAGATAGCCTTTGTTCCACATGTCACATCACAGCNATCACACTCATTGATTATCATAGCAAGTGGCCTGAGATAGCCTTTGTTCCACATGTCACATCACAGCCTGTCATACAGTTCTTGTCAACAGTCTTCAGCAGAGAAGGAGACCCCAAGGAGGTAGTTTCGGTAACGTCTCACAATTTGTGTCACAGGAGTTTGAGACATTTCTCCTGGACAGAGGAATTGTGCATAAGAAGTCATCTGTCTACTATCCAAGGCCTAATGGTGAGATTGAGCACTTCAATCACAGCCTGAAAGACAGTTTACAGACTGCTTTGCTGGAAGGGAAGCAATGGAAGGAGTTTNTTCAATCACAGCCTGAAAGACAGTTTACAGACTGCTTTGCTGGAAGGGAAGCAATGGAAGGAGTTTGCAAGGGATTTCCTGCATGTCTATTGTGCAACACCCCACTCCATGACTCAGCATTCACCAGCTGAGCTGTTGCATGGCCGACCTATGCACACTAAACTTCACATGGCTGGATGTCCACTCCCAAAAAGCAAACCATTGTCATCAAGGCAACTTGCTTTCAGAGTCAGAGAAAAACAGAGAAAGAGCAAGGAGTATACAGATCACAAGCGAGGGGCCACAGGTGTGTCATACCAGTGTGGGTTGTATGTCTGGGTAAGGAAACCTGGTATCCTACCTAAGACTCACTGCAAGTTTTCCAAACCACTCAGAGTAATAGCAAAGAAAGGACAGTACACCTACTTGCTGTCAGATGGATGCTGCTGGAATGCCTCTTACCTTGCACCAGTGTCTTTCCAGGGAAAGAGGGGTGATAGCAAGCTGTCGCCTCTGGACTTGGACATTACACTGACTACACCACAAGCAGGTGCACCTATACCACCTATACCACCTACACCACCTACCAGACCAGTCAGGCTCAGAAGAGCACCTGAATGGACTAAGGACTTTGTGTTGTGAGTAACATCTGAAAAGGGACTGAAGACTCTTGATGATGTAATTGATCTCTTGAGAATGTAATTGATCTCAACGAGCAAATGTATGGGTTTAACTTGTTAATTAATTGTTCATTTTTGTGTTTTCCTTGTACTGATAATTTACAGAAGCTGAGATAGATGCTATTGGAGCTCTTTCTCAAAAACAAAATAAGATTAAGTTCACATTCCTCATATCCTTACACATATGTTTTTACAAGAGACTAGTGAAGAATTATTTTAAATTGAAGAGTTGAAACATTCTGATTAATACTGTATGTGTTTTCTTATTCAGGGGGATATGTGGTGTTTCATCCTTACTGCTAAAGGGCGCTACATGTGAATAAGAGTTTGTATTGAACCTAGTTCAGAGGAGATGAAGAATAGAGTACAGAGTGAGATACACTGAGATACGTTTGCCTGCATGCTACATGTCCTGCACTGATGTATTACTAAAGTAAGATCAGAAGTTAAGAAAGGGTTCTTATTCAGTGACACAACAATCAGCCAAATCAAAACCATCATCACACATCACATTTTATGTTGACTCAGCACACATCTCAGCACAGTTTTCTTATAGACACAGCCTGCTTAATTACACACAGCGTGTGTAACGGCCCGGTTCAGCCACAGCTCACAGTCCATGTGCCTACAGAGTGCACATAAAGGCTCACTGCTCACTGAGCGCCTGACATGTGCACCTTTACGCAAGGCCTGTATAATAAAACTGTGCTCAGATATTAATTAATGTGACCTGAGACACACCACTATACTCTGTTCTGGATCTATTGGCTCCCTGAAATTTGTCCTCTGTCTCCTCAGATGTGGAGCTTGCATCTCCAGGATATGTTCAAATTGGCCCACCAACATCCTGAAATCTTGTCTGAAGCATCATGGTAAAGTTTCAGCTCTCCCTGTGCTCTTTCTTTACCTCCAGAATTGGATGAATCCACAAACGTTTTATCTTCTTTTCTGTCAAAAGGATCAGCACCTAATCATGACTGGATGATGTTGAATCCATCTTGATGTTCTGTCGCACCGCCAAGCTTTCTTGATGAGCAGTCATAAAATCACATCGTGACAGGTGTAAATAGTTTTTAAATCCATAATTTGGCACATTTTGTAGTCTGTTTGCTTAGTTTAAGTTAATTTTAATTAGGCTACCTATAATTCCCCAAGTATAACACTCAAGCTTCAAGCATCCATGAAAATAAAGACAAAAGATGTAGGCTTTTTTATTCTGCATTTGCAATGGTTGGACAAGAAGATGTTATAGAATTACATAACTCAGTCAAAATCATAAGAAATAGACACACATGTTAGCAGAGTCTGCTGCATTGCTATGGCGATGGCGATTATTGGTTAGAAAAAGAACAAACAGGCCACAGTCTGTAACGATGTCTGGGTGGATCCAAATGCAGACAGAGACACTGACAGACAGAAGCATTTGAGTGTTGCGACCATTTAATGAAGGAAATAAAACACTGATTTACAAAAACAACGTAAAAAGGCTGCCAAACAGGCAATGCGCAAAACTGACGAACTTGATCGTAGCTGGCTGACTGGACAAACTGGGGATCTCCATGGTAGATAGACTCTTTACAAGCGACTAAGACACAGCAACCAGATACTCCAACACAGAAGATAAATACTTTAGAAAACAGGTGAGTCAAATAAAAACTAATTGAGTCCCGGTCATCACTCTCGCCTGTTGAGTGCTGACAGCAGCTCTGCTGCAGCACTCTGGACAGTGAACATGACAGCAGTCATGTATTTTGAAGCTTGTTTTGTAGTGAGGACGCATCTGTGTTGTGCTGCTATGATAATAAGCAAAATTACTTCTCTATTGTCTTATTTGACAGCAGAGAGGTTGTCTTAAATTATAATAGGATAGTGGATAGATTCGTTTTTTGGTTTTTTTTTCAACTTCTGATTTCATCTGGGGGGCAAGACATTCAAATGGGTGGGCAATGCCCCCCTAATGCCCACCCATAATGCTGGGTCTGAGCATTCTCCAACTAGAACTCAAGCTGAATTCCAGTCTGACCATCTGTTTTTTTGATATGCAGTTGGAGGAATGCTGTGATGCCTATCAATTACCCAAACCATTTATAATTGAACAATCAGATGTGCGTATATGTATGTGAGAGAGACATTTCTTATATCACGTATATAAGAAATGTCTCATATATTATTAACTTTGCATGTCAAAATGACTGATATCAACAGATCCATCATAACTTGTTTGTTTTGATGTTATTGTGGTATCTTAGTCTTGATTACTGATGCAATTGATTGATTGATTATTGAGAAGAGAATTCTTGCTGCAAAATAGACAGATGTGCATTTACCAAGCCATCTGCAGTTCCATTTCCATTTCCATTTCTTTTTTTTTTTTTTTTTTTTTTTTTTTTTTTTGTACTAGGCCACAATGCAAGGATATCTTTTCCCTTCTCGTTGTCAAGATTTTGTGGATGCGGTCACATAGTTTTGAAAGAAATAACACATTTTTGGAAATCATTCATAGACCAAACTACCCTTTCCTTTTTCCTTTTTTTTTTTTCCCCTTAAAAAAAAAAAATAAAAAATAGACCAAACTACCCAGAGGTTTTGTTTGGTGTCAGCACCCATGTTCGTGGAATGTCAATTGAGCCATGCAGTGTGAGCATAGAAATCGCAGGCTTTGGCTTGTTCAGTGTGAGTTAACTCAAATCTACAGGATTCCTTAAATGGTACAGTGTCTTCCTGGATCATTGTAATGATTCTGTATGATCACACATTCTGCTCACAGCATGAGGCGACAGAATATGCGCACATGGATGTGCACATGTATAGACTTAAACTTAACAGAGAAAGCTTCCTTTCATTACTAATAATGTGAGGTTGGTGCATGTCGTATAAACACAGACCAGCTCCTTTGTGATGACCGCAGAGACTGGCTGACCATTACCTTCCAACAAAATCCATTTCTCAGTTGCTTTACAGAATAAAGAGATTGATTTGTGCATCTGAACTGCCATAAAAAAAAGAGGTCACAGTTATTAAGACATAAAAACACTTAGTTTGAGATGTTGTAACATTTAAAACTATAGGAAATGGAAGTAAATTTAAAGCCAAATGTGCATCTCAAAATGTCAAACTGGTTCACACATACAACAGCTGATTTCATTACTGGATTTAGATTTTACAGTCCTCTGCATTTTAGGTCTAAGGTATTGTAGCTGTGAGCTTACTGTACAGGGGATTAATATTCCAGAATCCTAGAGCTTAAGGAATATTTCTTGTCAGAGTTAAAAAAAAAAAAAAAAAAAAAAAAAGCTGCTGAATCCTGCTGTGTATTTTTCTGCCTCAGGGAATTCCTACCACGAAGCTGCTATTGGATAGATAATGCTTTGCTTTTGAATTCCCCTGCATGTGTTTGTATATGCTTTATCTGCAGTATTCAGTCCTTTAAATATCTAGCAAAGCTTCAGTAACCAGATATTGTTTTTTTCTAATACTTTACTATCACATAGATACATATTATTGTTTTTATGTATTTATTTCTTGATAAATAGAACTCCTTTCAGATCTCATAGCTTCATTTTGTTTCTAAGAGAGAAATCAGTAAATTGAATTCCTTATAATAAAATAACAGTAAAGTATTCTTGAATAAAGAAGGTTATATTTTTAAAATATTGAGCAGTAAGCATCAGTTAAAAAAAAAAAAACATTTAAATAGCATAAAGGGTATCACTTCCATGTGTGTCCATGTGTGCAATGCTTTGCAGCTATTTTTTTCTCTGTGTTTTCTTCGAAAGGACCTCTGATATTTTCTTTCACCTGGTAGAAATTTTCCCATCTGTTGTTCTAGACATCATGCCAGCACGAACATACTTCAGTACTTCAATACCCAGGAGAATCTTCAGTAGGAAGCAAGCGACAAGGATCAGCAATTCTGCTGCTGCTGTACATCTTAACTCTTTGTGTGTGTGTGTGTGTGTGTGTGCATGTGTGGATGTGTATGTGTGAGACACACACACACAGAGGGAGAGAGAGAGAGAGAGAGAGAGAGAGAGAGAGAGAGAGAGAGAGAGAGTAATTTGATAAAAAATTCCATGTTTTACTCTGTGAGGGAGACACACATAGCAAGAAAGACAAGAGAAAAGGAAGGGAGAAGGTAACTTATGCCTCAGCATATTGTCTAACATGTCTGGGATTGATACAAGGTCTACAGCTGCATTTCAAATGTCATGATGCTTGGTCCAGCAAAAACCTGTGAAAGTTTCGAACATCATCAACTGCTGGTCCAGTGGATTTGCAGCTTGAGTTGCAGACTGATCCTTTCTATTTAATAACGATGAATTTAAACCATTATAATTTGTGAATTGTTCAAACTGGAGAGAGAGTTTGGCCAAATGTTGGCCAAACAGCCAAATTGTTTGACACTAAAATGATGTAACTTCATTATGATTCAAATATGCAAGCCGTGTAATATCTTGCAGGAAATTTCAATTAAACATAAATCAAAAATATAATACCAGGTGTGTAAATTTGTTTCTACTTTTACTATAAATGATTAGCAAAACCAGTTGTACTTACAACAATATGTGTTTTGTGTTCATTTTCATCTCAATGCATCTAAAACTCGAGTAACAGCTTCTGCCAGGAGGTTGTGAACCATCATTAAGACAGCAGTTTCAAGACAATGATTGCTTTGAAATATCCAAAAACTTTAAGAACTGCCATCTCCCACATATATTGTAGAGTTGTATATACACATTGTATAAATTTCACACAGACATTCAGACATGCACGCTTGTTGGCCAGTTTGTTCAGTACATCTGCACAATGCAACAGCCATGAATTAAATCATATTTTTGTGAAACTTATATACAGTACTTTGGTTTTGTTGTTCACACTGAGCCACAAAGGTATTAATTCAATTCCATATTTTGTTGTGGTGTTGTATTGGATTGGCTTAAAATTAAATGTCTTTTTAATATTCTGCCCCCCCCATGAAAGTAAGAGCCACCTTTAAATATAATGCAACCCAATACAATACCACTACTGGCCAAGGCCTCACACATGACGATAGAGTAGATATGATAATATCAATATAGTTGATTTTATAGAGAGAGCAGGACACCTGTTGAGTGGACTAGCTGCCAATTTACTTACAGTTTTTTCCTTCATGTCTTTTATAGAGGTAGTTTTTAGTCTGAGCCCTGCCACCACCATTACGTAATTTTAGACAGATGGAAAACATAATGTTATCAGGACTTTTAGCCTATCTGCAAACAGCCTTTTTAATTAAGAGCCAATTATGGCAGAGGGATGGAGTGGGGGTTAAAAAGTCGACATAATAAAGAGGAAGAGAAAAGCACTGAAGGAGACAAGAATGTATAAGCTGCTGGTAAAGGACCACTGGTGATTTTTCATGTTTGATCCCAATAAAGATTGCCTGCATACACATTTCATGACTGACAGTCATTTTCCAAAACATAAAATCGTATTTTAGTTTTCATGTTATTTTTCCAAAACACTTTCAAAATCAAATGTTCAGGTGTTGCACCCAGCTTAAAATTCAATGTTTCACCTGCTAACACTTCCACATGATTGCAGAAGGTACAGTCATTTTTGAAAGGCAATATTCCCTGGCGGAGACATACATTTGCTTCCGTGCAGCTCTGTGTTGGACCACTTGATTTAAATGACTTTGATAAAAACTAACAAGGACATTTGGTTTGCTGTGATGGATGACCTATCTCAAGTACATTTCAAGTCCCTATAAGTTGATTTCAATCACTGAAATACTGGAATGAACTGAAAAGCCAGTGGCAGTCTGGAAAGTGGGGAAAAACAAATTAAAAAAATGTACTACTCCAGTAGTATGTTTTGAAAAATGGTGGGAAGCAATGTAACATTAATGTGGGTTGTATTTATTGGACTCAATCACTGGTATGGTCCTTTTAAGGATGAGGTAGTGGCAATATAAAATAACACAATAAGTGATACAAGTAAAGTTAACAGTCAGCATCATGTCAAATGTATGAAATTAGTAAACTACAACTTAAGGGGCAATACCATGTGCCAATTATAGAACTGGAATCAGCAAGAGCTGAGAGCGCTGAGAGATACCTGGCATAAAAACATAGAGCAGCCACAAGTTAAAGCTGTGAACTAAACCTGAACACAGAGCAAAACAGCATGTCAAGAAGCACAGACATTAACTAGAAATGCATTTCCTGCAGAACTGCGGCCTGGGATTGCCCTTTTGCCGAAGTTTGCACTTTGCATTGCTTGAAACTGATTGAAACTTGCTTGAAACTGATAGATGCAGGAATGCTTGAAGAATATTTGAATCCTCACAAGAATGTCTGAATGTAAAAAATTGCTTGAAAAATGCAAAAATAGATGCTGAATACTTAAATGTGGCTTAAAAGCTAAAAGAGTTGTATCATGCAGGAGTGCATGATGTGTGTGAACATGTGTATCAGCCAGAAACATTGAAAGAGCTTTCATCTTTCCACAATGTTCACAAACAATGAGGCCTGTAAACCTAGCTGAAATATATCAAATATTTTCATGATGTGATGTTTTAGATGTTTATAAGGAGTGAAATCTGTTAAATATTTGGGAAAAATTCAAAATGGTGGAAAAAAAATCATTGAAATGCTCCTTTAATGTGTTCTAACCTGTAGTGATAGATCCCAATACAGGGAATGTATGTCAAAAGGAATTTTGACTGTATGATGCTCAACTCAAAACTTATAAACCAAAAAGTGGTTTTAAAATCACCAGCATGCTCCTTTAATTTGTTGGATCTGTAATGACAGATGTATGTAGAGCCACTGAAAATAGACTGTATGTCATTTGTTTCCAAAGTCAAACAAAACAGTGGTTTTGAAATCACTGGTATGCTCCTTTAATTTATTGGAATCTGGAATGATACATGCATGTACGCCCAAGGAGTCCAGTTCAAAAGGAATTTTGACTGTATGACATTCATTTCCAAACAGTTTTTTAAAGTAGTTTTAAAATCACCGAAATGCTCCTTTAATGTGTTGGAATCTGTAGTGATAGATCCATGGAGAACCAGGAAATGTATTTTAAAAGGAATTTTGATTGTATGATGCTCAATTCGAAACTTATAAACCATCAAGTGGTTTTAAAATCACTGGCATGCTCCTTTAATCTGTTGGCTCTGTAATGATAGATGCATGTGGAGCCACTGAAAGTAGTTCAAGTTGACTGTACAACTTGACTGTACAGTCAATTTTGACTGTACAATGTCAGGATCCGTAAGTGGTAGTTATTGCGCCACCTTCAGGCCAAGCAGCGTTTTGTCAGTAGTCAGTAGTGAATCAGTAGTAGATGAGATAATGAACAAGTCTGTCAAGTTTGCTTTACGTTTGATGGTTTAAGATTTATAAAAGAAATCTTTAATCTATGCAATGCTCCTTTAATCTTTGCCTCTCTATGCGTCGTGACTGCGTGTCCCTTTGAAGATGCTGTCTNTGCAATGCTCCTTTAATCTTTGCCTCTCTATGCGTCGTGACTGCGTGTCCCTTTGAAGATGCTGTCTGAACAAAGGGCGGGAAAAAACAGAAGCTGCTCCTCTGTAGACACCGAGACACAGAGAGTGAGATTACCACTCCTCAAACAAATGGCTCTTATTCCATGATGAATGTCTGTTCTCAGAAAGTGACACACCGTTAGAAAGAGGAGGATTTGGAGAAGTACATGTAAGATGTTTGTCAAAACTCTAAAAATTGACGGAGTACTGGCAGTTTTAAAACGTGAAAGAATTTCGTTTGTGAGATTTTTTTCTGGAGAATTTAACATTGGAGTGAATGAAGAGAAAATGATCCTTGTCTGTGTTTAGAGGCTTGTACGTCAGAAATAATTTACATTTACATGTAAATGTGCACATTTTCAGAGCGAAGAGACTTGTAGCTACATTTCGATCTAAATATTATTGACTTTTTGCAAAAACTGGAAGATATGATGAGTTTAATTTTCTTTTTTGCTTTAAAATCACAACAGCAGAAACAGAGTGGAGGCAGCTCAGCCAATCAGCTGTCACCAACCTGCACTCTAAATTTTCCCATACACACTCATTATAAACCCTGAATTTTACATAAAATATGAAGTTTTTTAACTCATGATTTCTCAAAAACTATGAAATGCATGAATATGCTGAAGTAGTATATGAAAGCTGAAAGTCTTGTGGCCTGAATAATGCTTGAATTTTTTCAATTGCTTGAATTATGCTGAAGTTATAAGTGCCTGAAGACATGAATGCCTGAAGGATGCTTGAAGCCTCCTCTCATTGACTTTGAATGGCAAAAAATGCCTGAAAAAACCTTAATATTTCAGAAAATATATGAAATATTAATACAAAAAGATATAGCCAGCATGCCATGAATTTTCAACAACCTGAACTTTGAATGGTTTAAATTGGTTGAAGTATGCAGAACTAGTTAAGGTCCAAAAAATGGCGGGAATAAGAATAAGTAGTTTAATAATAATAATAATAATAATAAAGAGCAAGAAGAACAAACTCTGGGATTGCCTTATATGGCAATCCCAGACAATTACTGCTGTTTAACATAGAAAACAAAGTGTATGTGTCAAGAACTGAATTATAGCATTTAACAATGTTGAGGAAACAGAGATAGGCCCTAGAAAAATTTTATGGGGAGGTTAACCTAGTTTATCATGAATAAGAGTGACAAATCTAGCTCATCTGAGTTTTAAAGTACAGACAAATATCAGCAGCCCACCAAAAGCAATTTTCTTCCCCACTGTCAAAGGAAAGGCTTCCAGTTTGATGTCAGAGTCCATCCAACACTCTTTGGTCTTCAGCTTTGGGTTAAAAATTGGTTATGTTTCAAAGTTAAAGTCTTCCTTCAAAGACACTACCAAGTGGTGAGTTTCAGAGCAACTACTTTTAATTGTCAAATATGCATTTTTTTGTATTCTGCTTTGGAAGCTCTATGTCAGAGGATAGAGCACAAATGAAAGCAAATGGTATCAGTTCTATCAGTTGATACTAAAGAAAAAGGCAAGAAGGAATGTGTTTTGGGTGGGTTCCATAGTGCAGTTGAGCCATCTATATAAATGTGAACATACTGTCAGTACATTTGCATGTGTGCGATACTCCATTTTGTACTCTGATTAAGGTAATAATGTGAGTAAGATGTAAACGTGGATGGAATTATTAGGAATCCAAGGTTTGCCGAATATAAGTGATGCGTTGTGAAATTGGAGTACGAGGCAAATCCACCAGGTGCATAAACTTGGCTTGCTCTGATTATAATGTTTACATGCCTGAATAAATCAATTTACAATCACATAATCTAGGTCTATTATTTGCAGTAAGCTTGCTCTGGCATATGCTGATTTCAGTTTAATTAAGGTGTTTATGTGACTTTTAAAACAATCCATTTGAAGCCTTAATCCGAATAGTGTAAGATGTAAGATGATTAAAGATGATGTAAGATGATGATTAAGATGATCAATCAGACTAAGCTTTAAGGACCAGATTCAAAGCATGTTGATTCAAAGCATTCAAAGCAGCATTTGATAGCATGAAAGCTGTTCACACTAGGTTTGTGCCACAATAAAATGGTAATAGCATGGTTGGGGTGAAGGAGGAAGGCACTGTTTAAAGCACATGCATAGCTTTAAAAGGCATTTTGGTTAGAGAATGGAATAGGCTATCTGACTGTTTTCCAATATGTTGCTCATAGGGAGCCCCACAAAGGGAGCAAGAGAGTGCTGTTGAGTCAGATCAACTGTTAACATTACACGTAATACAGCAGCTTTTTGTTAGATTATTCCCTGAGCCTCTAATTAATGCTACACAGCGGTAGTTTCTTCTATGACTTTATTTTGACAAAATATCATGTTTGCATTGATTGGCCATTTGTTATATATTCATTATGTATTCGTTATATAGCTTGTTATGTTAAAACTCCCTGAGTCATGATTAATTGATCACATTGCTATGAAAGTATGAGTCCAATGTGAAAAAAAAGTGTCAGGACAAACTTAATGTAAAAAACTATATTACTGTGTATAGGCTCCAATGGATGATGAAAGAATGATTGAAAGCTCACACTGTAAATATGATTACCACTGGTCTTTACAAGATTTGTACACAGATTTTAATTTGATCCATCAACAGTGTGAGCAGTGTGACTGATAAATTGAGTCACTCTGGTAAACCTTCTTTCTAGAGGAGGAATCACCCTGAGGAGGAACATGCACAGCTGTTCCTCCTCAGGGTGCTGCTACTGAGAAAAGAGGGAAGTAGGAGGAACGGAAAGAAAAAGGTGGGTGGATTGGATGTCATGGCTCTTTAAGAGTTTGGTCTCTCTCTCTTTTTTTTTCCCAAGAAGATTCTACAGAGAAGTGCAAGGATTCTTTATGTACCCTCCAGCCACACTCTCTGAACCCTGTTACATACTGTGCCAGTCATTTATTGTACCCTACAAACTGAAAAGAGTAGCCATATTACGTTTTACTGAAGACAGAGTAACCAGTGCCCATTCAAAATGTGTAAACTGATGAGACAGGGAAGGAATAAAACATTGTAATGGAAGCACATATGTTTCTATGAAGAGGAGTGAGGAATGAGGTCTTCCTTAATGGTTTCTTTTGTTTGGGTAGAGTTCACTGTGAGTTCCCCATTCTGTTTCAGTTAGAGACTGAAGAGTCAGAGCTGCATGCACGTTTCTTTTCAATGACACCCATGACTCTCAATATAGTACAATTCAAATTTATTCTGAATGGTCACTCTGAGCACCCAGTCTGTCTTTATGGAAATATCTGAATTCATTTTTCTCTCTTTCTCTCTCTCTCTCTCTGTGCATGTGTGTGCACTCTACTGGGGCCTTCTCTTCCTTGGCTTCATAGAGTCGCTAATCAGTCTCTCTCTCTCTCTTTTGCAAGCCTTCATCTTCTTTTTCTTGTGTGTGTGTGTGTGTGTGTATGTGTTGCGCACAATTGCACACAGCCTTTTCCCTTAGACAGCTGCTACTGAATAAACATTGTTTACTTCCTAATCGAGCAGGGAGAGCACCAAGGGCCTGAACCACATACACACACCACTTACACACACACACACACACACACACACACACACACGCATGTGTGCAAGATTTTGTATGGTGCATGTGTGCTGTCACATAGAGTGGGTGAGCGAGAACCCACCTTCACACATGCACAAACAGGTATCAGCTTTTATTAGCTATAATCATCTCCATATAATCCACATGCATCAATCATGCATTAGACATCAAAGTGATTTTGTGCAATTTAGTTTTTTGCAATTAATGCAATAATCCATCACTGATGGGGCACACCGGAAAGATAATTCTATAAAAGGCGGAAATGGTACTCCACACTTAGCATCATGAATATGTAACACTGGCAATTTTTACAGATAGTCACATAGGAATATGTGGTCACGCTTAAAACCTCACCAGATAAACTGGCATACATATGCATAAATACACACATCCTGGCTAGCAATCGTGGCTAGGATGCACTTGATTCTTCTGCAGGAACAGATGGCCTCAACTCTGGAGGGATGATCACAGGGATGATGGAGGTCAGAATCCAGCAAGGGAGGGGAGGGAGCAGGAGGGAGGAGGAAGAACGAAAGCAGGAAGGAATGATCAGAGCATCCTGATGACAAGAAAGGAGATGTAAGGAGGTTGGAAATGAGGATTGATATTTGGAAAGAAAAGAAGATCAAAGGGGAGGGCAAGAGGTATGGAGGCAGATGAAGAAAGTGGAGCTAAAGAGCAAGAGAAAATATAGAGGTCTAATTACAGACATGCAGTAAGGAGGGATCTGTACAGTAGGTAAGAGGGATGGAAGGAATCAGAAAGGTGATGAAAGAGGGATGATGGCCAACCAGATAATGGATAAGCAGAGAGAAAAAGATAAGGAGAGATAGAAAGAAATTAAACAGAGGGTAAAGGTGACGCTTGGGGGATAGAAGGAAAGGAGTGATGTCAGAAGAAAAGATAAAGCAAGTTGATGATGAAGAGATTCAAAATCTGGGGATGAGGGAGGAGATGTGCAAAAGAAAGGAAAATGATGAAAGTATAACAGAATAATAGAGGAGAGCCTGTAGCAGAGATAAGATCGTGATGAAACAAGGAAAGACAGTAGATGAGAAAAGAAAGACATTTATTAGAAATTGATGTCTCTCTATGTTAAAGGATAATTCTGGGTATTTTCAACTTAGTTTTTCTCATATTGACCATTTAAGTAGTTTATTTTTCAGTATTTTGGCAAATTTAAATAGCAAAATAACATGTTCAACATAATACCACACTGCATTGGAAACTTCTAAACTCCAGTTTGCTGATTATTCATGATTTGATACACCAAAAGAAATAAAGAAAATAAATACTTTCATCAAGACCCAACCAATCTCTTATTTCCGTTTTTTGACAATATAAAAACAGAATTTTACTCATTATTTTTTAAATCAGATGATTATCATGCAACTTAATTGTACAGCAGTATTGTGGCCATCATCTTCTTCTGGAAGAAGATAAATGAAGCTATATTCACAACTGTCGGCAATATGTCAAAACCATTTTATACTGCTGAATCAGCATCATCTTATACTACACATTGGTGATACTTCCATGTTTGTAGATTGATTTGTTAATGTACAGAGACACCAGAAATGTAACCCCTGTCTGTGCATATATTTTAACCCACCAGATGTGGATTAATATCCATCTGGACCTGCGGTAAATTATATCATGGGATACACTTGCCAGATTTTTTTTTTTTTTTTTTTTTTTTTTAAGATTGGTGTCTTAGATTTTGAGAAATAGGCAAAGTCAACAAATTTTCTATTTTCTATTGCAATGTTAAAAGTAGTTAAAAAAAAAAAAAATCCTGTATCTGGATCTGCCTCAAAAACAATCTAATCAATTGTTCCTTGACCCAAAAGTCCCACCAATCTAAAAAGCATATGTACAACCATATAATAAATGACAAACAGGTACACAAAGCTGAATATCTACTAGACAAAACACAGCACACATATCCAAGTAATGCTGACTAAAGGCAGGAGTTCTATATTAGTGAAGATTCTTCAATGAGAGAAAAGGTTTCCATTGTTACATGGTGCATTTTCTTTGTGCAAGCATAAAGTATATCAGTGAGCAACTAATGCAATCAACATTTCCTCCTGGTTTCCAGTTTTGCAGAATTTTCTTTACCATTGCAAAAAAAAAAAAAAAAAAAAAAAAAAAAAAATGGATGTAGAAATTCAAAATATTTGCAAATATAGAGAATCTCGATAAATAAATCTTTCCACAGCCATTCATTTTTATTTTATTTTATTTTATTTTATGTTTTATGGAGTAAGCGTTTACACCAGACTCAGTACTCAGTGGCAAGCAATGTTCAGCTCAGGAAAATGCTCAAAAAAATGTTGAGTGGCAGAACTCTGAGTTCCTTTCTTTGAACTTTGCACAGTTAGCGGTACTCAGTTCTTTCTGCATAGTCACCTGCTGAAAGCTCCTTTACACCTCGAGAACATTTGCAACCTTCACTCTTATTCACGAGTTTCAAGCCTTTTTACTGTAAACTTGACCTTGTCACTTGTGGTAATTAGCTCTCTGATATCTCCCACTTTGTGTCATCAAGTATGGAACTATTATAACAAGCACTGAACTGAGAAAACAATCTACTGATGTTATCAGGCCAAAGCGATACAAATCTAGCTCATTTATATTTGCAATAAAATATTTTGATCTAAGCCATCAAAATCTACTACAGTTTGTTTGTGCTTCATTTTGGATGTTTCGTATTCCAGGTATCACAACACTTGTACACTCAAATTGAGGTACAAATTTATGATCTCCTGCTTTTTCTGATGTGACTTCAGCCGAAACAGAAAAAACAACAGAAGCCACAAATTTGCAGGCAAAGTACCAAATTGACTGTTACAACTGGAAATGTCTTCCAATAATTGTTCTGTCACAGCTATCTAAAGATGTGTCTGCAATACAAGTGTTTAAAAGATGTCTGGATTCAGCTGTTTGTGACTTTGCATGGGCTGTATGAGTCGTAGAACTGAGGGGATCAAGCATTTTGGAAGTGAAATAAATGATAAAATTGTGGATGCAATCATTTGTCATAATGAAAAAAAAAAAGCAAATAACAGCTTGGTTCAAATAAGCTGACAAAATGAATGAAAACAGACATCTCAGACATAAAAGGTGTGAACACCTGGGTTATGTGCATTGCAGACATGCCAACAACCCTCATGCCAACACCCTCATCTTTTCAGCTTTCACTCTCTCTCTCTCTCTCTCTCTCTCTCTAATCATGGCCTTAGGGCCTGGTGAACGGACAAGCAGGGTTAATACTCCCTAGAGGAGAAGAGAAACTGTAAATGAGGCAGAGGTGAAGGTAAGCGGGTGAAACAGGCAGATAAAAGAGATGAGGTATGAGGCAGACATGTGGGGGGAGAGCACTTTAAAAGAGATTGACACATGAGAGAGAGATTGAACACAATTTCAGTCAGCTATGATCTAGTGTATGTATTTTTTTACTTCCTTATCTTTCTCTCTCTGGTATTTTACCCCGACTATCTATTATTCTGATCATTACTGGAGATTACTGCACACACAAACTTGTTATCAGTGCTATAAGTGTAGACACATGGAAATGATAAGGCACACCAAATGATAGTGCATTAATGTATTCATGCTTTAATAATTTTACCATGTTTGCATATTTGGTTAATTATCATGCAACTTTATACCAATACAATTTGTTTTCCTCTTTAATTTCTTATTTTCTTTATTCATTATTCATTCCTGGACAACAATGCCTAGAAGCAGTATTTACTACATGCGTTGAAAATCCAGTGTGAGTGTATATTACATGTGTACATTTTTTTTTGTCTATATACCAAGCCATGTGTATTCACATCTAGGCAGTGGCAGGCTGTGTATTTTACACCTAGGCCTTCAGTGCTATCCTCCTGCAATCAAACTACCTTCTAATAACCTCAGCATGACACTAGGGCTACAGGCTGTTGTCATTCAACATAACCAGTCCATATTCACAATGACAGTAACCTTTATCGAGTGGAATAAAGTGATTTAACACAAGGCTCAACACCTATGAGAGTTCCAACACACTAACTGCAGACACATGAATAGGATGTAGCATTATTACACAGTATGACAGGATGCTGCATCACAAATAGACATTGCATAACCCAAATCAGTGTCATTACCAAAGAAATAAGAACAAACCCACAACAACCAGTCACATTTACTCATACGGCCATCAAGCAAGCAAAAATGCTATAAAACACAAACAACACAATCAGATTCAACAGGCTTCTCCACAGATTCCAGCCACATAAAAATCCGTCAAACTTACCAAAGCTGCTCATCATCTGAAAGTTCATCCTTCTGTAACAGGTGTGGTTTGGACCCAAATGCAACACACAGTACAATGCTGACAGATAAAAGTTCTTTAATTTAAACCACAGCAGAGAGAGTAAAAGCGATCAGCAACTCACAGTTCTGGTTTATCACAGTCCCGATGGTTAGAGTCTCAGAATAATATGCAGACTGGCGAGTACAGCGTAACACAGACAGGATACAATTCATCAAAGAGTTACACTGACTTTGCAGGACGAGGAGAAGACTCTCCCCGTAGCAGCCGATGGATGAACAAAGCAGCGAGCTGTCACTCCTCACAACACAACACAGGTAAGCAGGCAGGTGAGCAGGCAGGGCAAAACGCTCACACAGTGATCTCGGTGGAGACGATGATTCACCTCGCACAGGAGACAGGCAGACAGGAAACCCAGACGTGGAGACAGGAATCGTGGTCAGGGACAGAAGGCAGAGGTGATTACCGGGATTCAGACAAGGCAGGTCAGTCAAAGGCAGGCAGGTTCGGCAACGGGAAATCAGTCCACAGGAAAACACTGGAAAGTCTTGCATCAAGGATAGCAGAGAACAATCTGGCAATGGGTGAGTGAGAGGCTGTGGCTTAAATACATGCTTAATTGGTGATAATCAGTGACAGCGTTCACATGTGAGATGAGTTGGGCTGATGGACTGAGGTGAGGAGCAGAAGACCAGCAGGTGAGGAGGAGCAGGTGACCAGACATGCAGAACTGTGACAGAACCCCCCTCTCCAAGGGATGGCTCCTGATGTCCCAAAAAGTCCAAAAGCCACAAGTAAGTACCAGAAAAAATGACTAGTACTCCTCAGATAGGTCAGCCGGATCTTCATCTACCAGGTGAGAGGTGGAGGTCTGGGGAAGGGGGTCACCTTCCTCCATAGGAGCTTCCTCTTCCTCCTCTGCCACCATCTCCTCTTCCTCGGAGGGCTCCTCCTCCTGACTCGATGATGGGTGCTTGGGGGCGAGTCTCCGGCTGCTCCTCCTGATGGTAGCAGTGGATCTGGAGGGTCGGTCAGGGTGACGGCGATGGAACTCAGAAATGAGACGTGGGTCAAGGATGTGACAAGCAGGAACCCAGGACCTCTCTTCAGGACCATAACCCTCCCAGTCGACCAAGTACTGGAGCCCTCTGCCATGTCTATGGAAGCTGAGAAGACGGCGAACTGTGAAGGCAGAACCCCCATCAATAAAGCGCGAAGGTGGTAGAGCAGGAGTGGGAGGGACCAACAGACTCTCTCGAGCAGGCTTCAGCTTGGAGACATGGAAGGTGGGATGAATCCGCATAGACCTGGGAAGCTTCAATCGAATGGCTGCGGGATTGATGATCTTCTGGATCTCAAATGGACCGATGAACTTAGGAGCCAGTTTCTTGGACACTCAACCCAGAGAGATAAGTCCTTAGTTGACAGCCACACCTTCTGCCCCACCAGGTATGTGGGAGCTTCAGAACACTGTCGATTAGCTGCAGCGGAGTAGCGACCTGAAGCATGAAGGAGAGTGGCTCGGGCTTGGCTCCAGGTCCAGCAGCAGCAATGAATGAAGGACTGGACTGAGGGGCAGGTGATCTCCTTTTCCTCCACCGAGAACAGGGGTGGTTGGAATCCATGAATGTACTGGAAAGGAGACATGCCAGTGGCAGAGTTGGGCAGAGTGTTATAGGTGTATTCCACCCATAACAGCTGTGAAGACAAAGATGGCGGATTCTGTGAGACCATGCAATGGAGCGCCATTTCCATCTCCTGGTTCATCCTCTCAGATTGACCATTGGATTGCAGATGGAACCCAGAAGACAGGCTGACCGTGGCTCCCACCAGCGTGCAGAACTCCCTCCAGAACACCGACGAAAACTGAGGACCACGATCAGAAACCACATCAACCTGGAACCCATGGATGTGGAAGACATGGGTTCCAGCTGCCTCTTTAGTGGATGGAAGCTTTGGGAGGGGCACGAAATGAGCCATCTTACTGAACCAGTCGACAATCATTAGAATGACTATGTTGCCTTCTGAAGGTGGAAGTCCGGTTACCAAGTCCAAGGAAATGTGGGACCAAGGGTGGTGGGGCACAGGTAACGGTTGCAACAACCCTTCTGGAGCATGAGAGGGTTTGTGCTGGCAGCAGACAGGACAGGCATTGACAAACTCTCTAGTGTCTTCCTCTAATGTGGACCACCAAAACCTCCTCCGGAGAACACTGATGGTCCTCTGAATACCTGGATGACAGGAGAGCCTGGATGCGTGGGCCCACTGGAGGACTTCAGGTCTTAACAGACTTGGGACGAACAGCCGGTCGGAAGGGCAGGTGCTGAGACCAGGCTGGTCCTCCAGGGCAGACTTGACTTTCTCCTCCACCTCCCAGGAAATGGGTGCAACCATGCAGGAAGCTAGAAGGATGGCCTCAGGGTGGTGGTCTGGCTCCTCCTCCTCCTCCTGAAACTGTCAGGAAAGGGCATCTGGCTTGATATTATGGGACCCCGGGTGGTAGAAGAGAGTGAAGTTAAATCTGGAGAAAAAGAGAGACCAACGGGCTTGCCTGGAGTTGAGTCTCTTGGCGGTTCAAATGTACTCCAGGTTTTTGTGGTCTGTCCACAACAAGAAAGGAATCTTGGTGCCTTCCAGCCAATGATGCCACTCCTCCAGAGCCAGCTTAACTGCCAGCAACTCCCGATGTCATAGTTTCTCTCAGCTGGGGTCAGATGTCTGGAGAAAAAAGCACAGGGGTGAAGTCTTTGATCGGCTGCTCCACACTGAGATAGAACTTGCCCCCACATAAACATCAGAGGCATCCACCTCGACCACAAATTGATGATCTAGGTCTGGCATCTGGAGGATGGGAGCTGTGGTGAACCAGAACTTGAGTTTTTTGAATGCCTCCTCCGCAGACGAGGTCCACTTGAATGGCACCTTGGATGAAGTCAGAGCCATGAGAGGGGCAGCAATGCTGCTGTACCCCTGTATAAACCTCCTGTAAAAATTGGCAAACCCCAGGAATCATTGCAGCTGCTTGTAGCTTTCAGGAACGGGCCAGGACGTGACTGCCGAAACCTTCTCTGGGTCCATCTGAATATTACCCTTGGCCACAATGAACCCCAGGAAGGAGACAGAGGAGGCGTGAAACTCACACTTTTCTGCGTTAATGAAGAGTGCATTTTCCAGGAGACACTGCAGGACTGACTGGATGTGGTGCACATGGTCTTCTCGAGGCCGGGAGAAGATTAAAATATTGTCTAAATAGACAAATACAAAGTGGTTGGGCATGTCTCTGAGTACATCATTCACTAATGCCTGGAAGACAGCATGGGCATTGGTGAATCCAAAAGGCATGACGAGGTACTCATAATGTCCAGTAGGAGAATTGAAGGCTGTCTTCCATTTGTCTCCCTCACAGATGCATACCAGGTGATAGGCGTTGCAGAGGTCAAGCTTAGTAAAGATGGTAGCATCTTGCAACAGTTCAAAGGCTGATGAGATGAGGGGCAGGGGATAACGATTCTTTATTGTTATGTCATTTAGACCCCGATAATCTATACAAGGTCTCGGAGTTTTGTCCTTCTTCTCAACAAAGGAAAGCCAGCCCCATCAGGAGATGAAGAGGGCCGAATGATACCTGCAGCCAAAGAGTCATTTATATAGGTCTTCATGGCCTCTCTCTCTGGGGCTAAGAGGGAGTAGAGTCGACCCTTCGGAGGGGAGGTGCCTGGCAGCAGGGTCGATGGTGCAGTCATAAGGTCAATGAGGTGGCAGCAACAGGGCTTTGGACTTACTGAATACCTCTCCAAAGTCGTGGTATTCAGGGGGAACTTTCGACAGATCAGGACTGGAGCTGGGTGATGGAGTTTGCTGAGTCGTGGCTGCTTATCTTAAACATACTTGATGACAGGAGGCGCTCCAACCCAAGATGACCCCCATGTCCCAGTCAATGTGGGGGTTATGTCTCCAGAGCCAGGAGTAACCCAAGATCAGCAGCAGCCATGGTAAATGGAGTACGTGGAATTGTAAAGTCTCATGGTGATTTCCAGAAAGTAGCAGATGCACTGGCAATGTCAGATAAGTGACAGTCCCTAACAGGTGACCGTCCAGAGCGTTGGCCAGAACAGGATGTGGAAGTGGCTCCCGACCAATCCCCAGCTGCTGAACCAACTCCTCATCCATAAAGCTGACATCGGCTCCAGAGTCAATGAATATGGAGAGGGTGTGAGTGCCATCAGGAAGAAGGAGTTTGGCGTGGCATAACAGTCTTGGTCCAGGGGAACGCGTGGTCGGGGTGCGGCTCATCAGTACTTCCCCTGCTACTGATGAGCCCTGCCTTTTTCTTGACAGCGGGAAATGAAATGGCCGGCTTGGCTTGGCCACAATACAGGCAGAGATTGAGCTGGCGAAGTTGTTCTCGCTCTTCTGGCATGAGACTGGTACATCCCAGCTGCATCGGCTCAAGTCCCCCTAGGGAGTCAGGTGTGGTGGAACTGGTTGCTGTCGAGGTCCTCCGAGGGCGTTGAGGTGATTGACATCTCGTGGGTCTCTGTAGCTTCTCGCATCTCTGAGCCTGGATACGAAGATCGATGCGAGTGGCTAACTCAATCAGACCATCCAGCGTAGTGGGCAGGTCATGTGATACCAGCTCGTCCTTAATGTAATCAGCCAGTCCATTCAAAAAAGCATCACACAGCGCTGCCATATTCCATTCACTCTGCTGGGCTTTGATATGGAAATTGATGGCGAAGTCTGCCTGTCTGGTTTCCCTGATGCATCTTCAGAAGCCCTTGTGCAGAAGTATAACTGGCAATTCCCATGCCAAACACCTTACGAAGCTCTGCAGCAAAAGTCAGGAAGGAAGAACAGGCATTCGTGCATCTCTCCCACTCAGCTGTGCCCCACAGACGAGCCCTTCCAGTCAGGTGACTGATGCCGTAAGCCACTTTAGCCTTGACAGTGGAAAAGGTGAGAGGCTGGAGGGCAAACAGAATGGAGCAGTTCATCAGGAAGGGGTTGAACCCCTCAGGTTCACTGGCATAATGCTCAGGAGTCCCCACCCGAGGTTCAGACACCATTCTTGAGGGGGCTAGGGCTGTTGCTGCTGGCGAAGGAGCAGGAGTGAGTGTTTGAGACAGTGCCTGCATCAGCTGCTGAACCTGAGCTGCTAATGAGGAAATTGCCTGCTCCTGAGCTGCCGCCACCTGCCTGGCTTCTGAGCTGGTGGCAGCCATTTGCACCTCATGCTGCTGCAGGGCTCTCTCAATCCGCTCAAAGTGGTTCTGTGGTTGGGAGGTGTGTGCTGGGTCCATTTCTGGCCAGACTGTACTGTAACAGGTGTGGTTTGGACCCAAATGCAACACACAGTACAATGCTGACAGATAAAAGTTCTTTAATTCAAACCGCAGCAGAGAGAGAAAAAGCGATCAGCAACTCACAGTTCTGGTTTATCACAGTCCCGATGGTTAGANCTGTAACAGGTGTGGTTTGGACCCAAATGCAACACACAGTACAATGCTGACAGATAAAAGTTCTTTAATTTAAACCACAGCAGAGAGAGTAAAAGCGATCAGCAACTCACAGTTCTGGTTTATCACAGTCCCGATGGTTAGAGTCTCAGAATAATATGCAGACTGGCGAGTACAGCGTAACACAGACAGGATACAATTCATCAAAGAGTTACACTGACTTTGCAGGACGAGGAGAAGACTCTCCCCGTAGCAGCCGATGGATGAACAAAGCAGCGAGCTGTCACTCCTCACAACACAACACAGGTAAGCAGGCAGGTGAGCAGGCAGGGCAAAACGCTCACACAGTGATCTCGGTGGAGACGATGATTCACCTCGCACAGGAGACAGGCAGACAGGAAACCCAGACGCAGAGACAGGAATCGTGGTTGGGGAGAGAAGGCAGAGGTGATTACCGGGATTCAGACAAGGCAGGTCAGTCAAAGGCAGGCAGGTTCGGCAATGGGAAATCAGTCCACAGAAAAACGCTGGAAAGTCTTGAATCAACAATAGCAGAGAACAATCTAGCAATGGCTTAAATACATGCTTAATTGGTAATAATCAGTAGCAGCTTTCACATGTGAGTTGAGTTGGGCTGATGAGCTGAGGTGAGGAGCAGAAGACCAGGCAGGCAGAAACGGCAGGTGAGGAGGAGCAGGTGACCAGACATGCAGAACTGTGACACCTTCTTTCTTTCTTTATAAAGAGTTTAACGACGCAGATGTTCAGTACATTACTGCATTTCAGTTCCAAAATGTGAAAAAAAAGCATTGTAAATCCATTTCTTCTCCTCCTTCAGCCATTNGCATTTCAGTTCCAAAATGTGAAAAAAAAGCATTGTAAATCCATTTCTTCTCCTCCTTCAGCCATTATGCATTAAAAAACAACAGGACTAATTAAAAATCTAAACAAAAAATCTAAAGCACTACATCTGAAAATATAAATGTCAAGAAAGAAAGTTTAAATAAACCTTAATGCTGTGTTACGTGCTAGCTAGTTTTACTTGAGTTAGCTAAGCTAACCGGCCCTCTTCTCCTTCTGATGAATTCCTGGCAGGCTGTTTAGCTGTGTAGCATAATGCTGTACTCTGATGACATAGGCCAAGGCCAGCTAGAAGGCCCTGATGTGTAAAAGAATACAGCCAACATGGCAAACTCGAAATCTGATTGGTTAAAGAATATGACAATCAACAACATCATCCCATTTGCTTGAATAGCAGAGGGGATTCACTAGAGATTCTGAAGGCCCCAGGCTAGCTTTTTTTACCCGGAGACACACGGGGAAAATCTTGGATAAAAGCTCTAATTTCTATGAGCTAGACTGGAACTGGAAGCAGTGAAACTGAGGGAGAGAATAGCAATGAAATGACATTAATAACAAAAATGATGGTAATGAACTTTGTGAAATACATATAGCATTAATTAAAATGTATATTAAATTATAAAAACATAATTTGATGATTCTTACAATCTCTAGGCCAGCAGAAAAGGCCTTGCTGGCCCTGACAGCCCACCACTGTATCTAAGTGTACCCTTAAGTAACTTTCCAGCAATTTTTCATACATGTATGAGCCCAATAAATACAACCTGCGTACACGTTACATTACTGCCAACTGTTTTCCAAAACATACTATGGGAGTGGTAAATTTTAGTATTGTTTATCTGACCTCCCAGACTGCCATTGGTTTCAGTTCATTCAGTACACTATAAAAATCAACTTGTAGAGATTTGAAACATGCTTGAGATATACAGTATAATCTATCACAGTGAACCAAAGATCATTCTTATTTTTGTCAAAGTTGTTTAATTTAGTCAGTTTAACACAGAGCTGAATGGAAGTAAATGTATTTATCCGCCAGGGAACATAGTCCCAGGAGAAGATGGCTTTACCTAGATCAAACTGAAATGACTATGCCTTCTACATTCATGCAAAGGTGGTGTGTAGCATGCAAACTATAATATATTATAATAAACTATTATAAATACAGAAATTATGTTTATAGTGCGAGCAGCCATATTGAAATTACATCAATACTGAACTTGGGGTTAGGAAAGTTTGTCCGACTTTCTGAGGTGGAATTTAGAGTTAAGGGGGCGTTTTCTTTTATTTTTCCTTGTTGGAAGTTGGAAATTCCAAGTTCTAACTTTACAGCAAATGCAGCATAAGGCTCAGTGAAAGCAGAATGGCTTAACGCGGACTTGGACCTGCAATCTGTGTTGATGTACACAGAACCCCATGCACGTTAACATGCAAACATGCCACATGGGCCAAGTGGCTTACTTCTACACCACTGAGGTCACCCAACAAATAATTGAGTATGCCAAAATAAGACATATAATACCAATTTTGTTTATAAATAACAACAAATTGTGTGTTCATATGTGTGTGTTTTGTGCAAGTTTATGGAGGCACAGAGAGACCTCACATCGATACTATAATAATCCCATCCACAGTATATCCAGAAAGCCCTGAAGCTGTGGCAGATACAGTGCTGCCAGAGAGTAAAACCCAGCGTTCCTAATTGCACTCGTTTTAAGGGAAGGAAGATAGAATCTTATTGTTTCAGACATACATAGTTGATTCTTGATATGTGTGATGGAGACAGTGGAGCCAAACACAAAGGGAGGCAGCATGAAACAAGAATAGAAATAAGATCTGGGGTAGAGGAAGGGTGAAGGCACTGATGGAGAAAAATCTGCAACTAATTTTACCAGTGAACTGTGTCTGTATTTGCTATTTTAATGCTTAGCTTTGTAAATTGTAGGATTTCCCCTTGAATGAAACATAAGTCCTTTGGGGCTTGTGGTTCTCACTGAATTCCTTGCATTTTTGTCCATTGTCAAAGGGGAAACATTCAGAAAATCAATAAATTCCATGCTCTTTGTTTGAGCTGACATCTGATTTTGCTAATTCTATGAATTCAAAAAAGGAAACAACAGCATAACAAGAATGTAACTAATAGAATCAATGGAATTACCCGTTATTCAAAAAAGATCTTATTTCCCAGAACCCTCCACTTCCGCGATACTATGACTCATTATGCAATCCAGGCATGAACCCTCCACCTCCTTGTTTGTAAAATAGGCCACCTTCAGAGTTTAAAACAGCCTAAAGGGCTCAGTGTAAAACTATGCATAGTATCTAATGAGCTATCAACCGTTATCTCCTTACTTACAAATACGTTCTCGTTAGGTTAGAATTTTTTCCCTTCAGGGCTAAACACACCAAACACAGAGGTGGATTTTAATTCCCTTACCTATTCCAGAATGTGAATAGGTTGAAGTTCATAGGTCAGCTCATCTCTGCTCTCGCACCTCATTGAGTGGGACATATTTGGTTTGACTGTGCCCCCAGGCTTTGATTCTTGTGACCTGATATGTGGTTAAATACCCTCCCATGCTCCAANACACACACACACACCACACTCTTTCCCCATAGCTGCCCTCAAGCCAAGATATGTCTAATCTAATTAGTCACATTCACCTCCTTTTTGGTTTCCTTTCTCTGTTCCTCTTTTGTTTTTAAAAAGGGGTTTTCTTCCATACAATTCTTCCCTACCCTTCCCCAGTCTAATTTGCTGCAGCTTGAGCCATAATAATGCTGTGCTTTTGCACTAAAAACAATAATATATGAATTAGTAATTAGACAGTTATTAGCTGCTGAGCATATTCTTGTTTCTGGGTATTTGTTCTGTTAGTTTTTTTTTTTTTTTNTTTTTGTTGTTTGTTTTTTTTTTTAATAATCACAACAGAAAAAAAATAAAGAGGCGATAAGTCACAGAAATGTGTGAGTTAAAGTTCAGTAGATTGGAGCAAGAGTGCAAGCAGTATGTTTTGTGTCTGTGTGAGAAAGCCCCAGTATACTTCAAAATATGTAAGATGAAAGGATGAAAGAACAGGCCAGTGAAAACATCCTAGGACACCATGTGCAATATAGTCTTTAGGAACTGAATTTCTTTTGATGCCAATCCATGCTGGTAGGGGTGCAGAATGGTCATGAGTCACTAATTATGAGAGGCCACGATGAAAGAGGCTTACAATCAACAGAAAGAGAAGTTGGCAGAAGCTATAGTTTACTTAGAGATAAAAAGAAGGCAAAGATACAGAGCCCAGGTGGTAATATTTGTGGAAAAAAAAAAAAAAAAAAAACATGGTCATAACTTACTAATGCGTGAGAATGAGATAATTAAATTGTGGCCACGAGGTATTTAAAGTGTGTCCACAAGTTACTACTACGTGGGAACAATTTAATTATAAACATAAACAACCTTCTCTTTTGGTCTTTTGGTCCATAAATGTTTGCAAATAATCTGTACTGTCTTTTTCTAAAACACTTTAGATTGTGACAATGTGTAATACACTCGCATATGATGGCTTCCAACAGACTCCGGGTGTTTCAAAGTGGTTACCGTAAAGTTTGGAGCAAGTGCACAATCAATTTGTAGGTTAGCTAGCTAGGAGGCTAGCTATACTATGGTCACATCATGTTTATGATGAAATCATTCCCACACACTAATAACTTGTGGCCACGATTTATGTATCTCATTCCCATGCATTAATAAGTTGTGGTCATGAGATATTATCTCATATGCATGCATTTGCAGCTCGTGACCATGTGTTATATTTTTTTGATGTCTCTGCCCGGTCTCCATACAAAGAACACATAAAAGGAGATAGTAAAATCATCCTCCAAATCAGAGTAGGAAGGAAAAAGTTTCAGTGTTTATTCAACAAATGCAGAGTTTAGATGCTTTGCTCCAGTAGCAGAGAAAACACAGACTGAACCAAAACAAAAGTCGAGCTCTGGCCACTGGCCTCTAATCTGTGCCATGTGATATTTGAACCAATTATGGCCAAGAGGAGGTATCAGAAATAGAAAACACAAAAGACAAAATGTTGCCTTTGTGGCTCTTCACAAAAAAACAAAACAAAACAAAAAAAAAAAAAAANAAAAAAAAAAAAAAAAACACTGAACAAGCTTGAATTGCTGCATGTTGAGCTTTGCAAGATGTATTTTTACCCTAAAAGTTGTACTTTATATGAAGTACAATACAGCCTTTAAAAAGGATGGAGAGAAAGAGAGGGGAGTTGACAGTAGCTTATTTAGTGATTAAAAAGGAGACAAAGTAAACAGAAAAGGAGATGGTACATTTATTCTCTAAATCAGAGAAGGGAGAAAGATGGACAATTTTACAAGTTTATTTGACAAATGTGGAGTTTAAGCATTTAGACACTGGTGATAAAACCAGGAATTTGGATCAATTACTGCCAGGGGGAAGTACCAGATTCAGAACACATTAAAGACACAGTTTTGCCTTTGGAGCCCTGCAGAAAATAACACAGAAAGATCTGATCATTGCCTCTTGAGCCTTACAAGACTTCTTTTTGATCTGAAAGTTCAACTTCAAACAAAGTACATTGGGGCCTTGAGCGTGTGTGTGGTAAGGGAGAGAGAGTGTGAGTAATCATCAACCTGTGTGTCTTTAATGGTCATAATTTGCAAACGCATAGTTTGTCGCCAGCAGTAATCTACTTTCTATCACTCACACGGTGTGAAAGCCTTCACACACACTCTCAAACCCACCAAACAAAAACGCAAAGCCATTTTAGATGAGAGACTAAAATGTGAAAAGCTTTTCTGACTGACTAAAGCCCACTTTTATTCCTGTGTATGCCCCATCCAGCAAATCCCTAATCAACACATTGGCATTCTCACACAATATTGAAAAGGTCTAGAAGACAAAAGCCTCTGCCAGTCAGACTGCGTATTCATGGGCTTTGACATGTATTGTTATTTGAAACTGCTCAGACAAACTAGACAAAACACACACACACACACACACACACACACACACACACACACACACACACACACACACACAGTCTGCCTGATCATCTGACAACAAGGAGGCTATTGTGCTGTGTTATGACTTTGTGAAGCAGCCCCACCACCCAGAGGGGAGAAACATCTTAGAATCAAAGGCTTACAACATTTGCTGCTCAAGAGCCGGATATCACAAGCCGAGCATGTGAGGTTAGAGGAACACAGATGTAGCCACAGACCACGTTAGTCAGATGACACATCATTCCCTTCCATTACTTTCCATGACCCTGCAAGAGTGCCAGATGAACAAATAGGCTATTCAAGAATCATAGGAGAGTGTTTCCATGGATTACTCAAGCTTTGGCATAAAAGAAACATAGTGGGAAACATTTTTAATCTCAGTGACACATTAACACACTGGTAATTGCTGTTCTATCCTCAAGGACAAACAAGAATATAATCAACTCAAATCTTTCAGAAGCTAACAACAGCTAATTTATCTGTCCTTCTCTTTGGAGAGTGAATATGAGTCTACTGGAACCAGGCTGTGAAACAAATTCCAAATCATTATTCTGATGTCAATCCTTTGTTGAAGATGTAATGTTGCAATTGTACATATTCTAAAATGTATTTTAGAAATCTTAATTGTAGTAATAGAAGAACTGATATTGATGCTGCAGGTCCAAAGCTTTTGTCTTACACCATCTTCAAGGCCAGAATGTTTCCTGTAGCTCTTTTTATAACATAATTCAACCTGGGGAGTAAACAAATTCAATAAAAGTCAATTTTGATCCCAAATAAAAGCCAGACTCACCCTTTTCTGCTACCATTCCTTTTTATATGTATAAATTGCTGCATAAATCAGGTGATTGAAGTAAAGAGAACCTCTGATAATATCTGGAGCAATGCCCTGATTGAATTTCTCCTAGTTAACTTCTCATGAAAAGATCAAAACAGATTTTTTTTTCTCCTCTGTTTTTCTTCTCAGAACACCTGTGACAGTTAATCCCAGCTCTTTCCTGGAATAACCTGCTGATACACTGCGTATGATATTTTGTTATTAAAGATTATGTGGAAGGTATGATTCTGTTCCCACCGATAAATTGGATTCTGTGTCACACATAGAAGTGAAACCAGGTTTAATAATAGTCAGGATATGAATTATTACTTTAACAGATTTAAGACACTAAAGGTAATTATATTTAGATGGAACCCGCCTCTTAAATGTCAACATTTTTAATAACAAGAAGCAAATCTCTCCTCTTAATAGAAATCTACCTCCAGGAGAAACTGATATGAGCAAAGTTGATTAGGTTTTTTAAGGCTGTTTTAGTTTACCAATTACACACCCTGTGAGGTTTTTGAGGCGCAGTCTATATTTGGTTTGAACTGTAATTAAAGCAATCACTTGCAAATCATACAATCATGGACACACTTATTATAATCCTTTGTGATATGAATTCCAGCTTCACATAAACAAGAATCAATGCAAAGCCTTTCAGCACAGCAGCTGTTCAGCCTTGCTAATTGTCAAATCAACTGATTTCAAGCAAGTAGCCAGTGGCTTGTGGGCTGTGTTGTGGGTTTGTTTGAGGTTGGATTTAATGTGTGTGTGTGTGTGTGTGTGTGTGTGTGTGAGAGAGAGAGAGAGAGAGAGAGAATCTTTGTCAAACAAGAGAGAGTTCTTTTCTCTTTACAGAGGCCAAATCAACTTTGTTAACAAGTTACCTATAAACAATGTAATCAATGGATGATCAAACTGCTAATCACATTATGTACATACTAATATGATGGATAAAAGGTAATCAAATGCTAATTGGCTAGTGGAGTGTGAAAAAGAATAATAATTGCTTCTATTACCTCCACATTTTGCTTATCAGTAATACAGCAGTCTTGTTCAGTGGCATCAATTAGATGTTGTCAGTGATTCATTTGTAATATACTGACATCACAAATAGTTTGTTCTTATCGAGGGCAGAAAATTTTGTGTAAAGTAAATGTGTGTTTATCATTGAGACTTAGTGTAACTGCATACAAAGGATGTGTGGTGTGTATTAGAGTGATAGTGAATTTAAAGTGTTTGTGTGTTAACTGCAGGTTAATTTTACGTCAAGGTGTCTGTCTGCAGTGCATGTGTGCTTATATTTCTTTCATGTGCGAATGTATGTGTTTTTGCATGTGCATGTATGCATGTTCCTTGTGTTTTGAAAGAAAGCTACTCACAGTTTTGGCTCCACAAAACAGGATTAATGCAAGAATAGAGATTTGGTTCACAAAGCAGTAAGCAATTTCACACCATTTTGACCTACTAACCTGATTTCAGTGGAGGGTGAAAGGGACTCCATGTCATTGTGCAATAGTTTGTTGTCAATATTCTTCTTTGTTGGAGGAAAAAGGAGGGGAGAAAATGGGAAAGTGGAAGGAGTAGAAAGAGGATGAAAGCAACTGAGGACCATATGATGGATCATGTACAGATCAGGTTTATTCAGCACAAAAGCCAGTAGTTTGCTGGTGGCAAACAGGTGGTAATAATGTATGTCATGTTTTCTCTGGCTTTATCTCTTTAATTCTCAAGGTGTGTCACTGGGTGACAAAATTCTGCTGACATTGTGCTAACATCAGCATTACCCCACATGTGGTAAATGCTACAAGTTAACCCCGTTTGGCCATTTCATCCTAGCTACTCATTATTTCCTATAGCCATTCCAGACAAACGATTGGCTTGAGTCAGTTGCTTTGATGATGCGATCAATCCCGCTGCTCTCTACCTGAAGATGTAAACAAGAAATACCTTGCACACCCCNCACACACACACACACACACACACACATACTTTAGTGTGCGATTTTGACCTCAGAGGGCAGCAATGGCATTGCAAACTGTAGCACAAGTCAAGTAGACTTACTAAGTTAGCAAATTGACTCAAGGCGTTAACACCCATATGCAGTACGTTTATGTGCACGATATACTGTGGTTATTTGTCTGTACTCCGATTTAGGCAAAAATGCAAGTAAGATGTATACATGGATGGATAATAGGATTCTGCAGTTCACTGAATATACACGACATCTGCATAATTGGAGTCTGCATTTTTCGTCACCTGCTAGGTGACGAAAAATGTGTGGAGGTATTTAACTCCGTTTATAACTTTTACATGCCTGAATAAATCGTTTTGAAATCACATAATCTAGGTCTGTTACTCGGAATGAGCATACTCTGATTTATGCTGATTTCAATCAAATTAAGGTGACAAGATATTTAAAAAAAATGATTTATTGTCTTCATCAGAGTATATCAAAAGTAAGTCAGTGAGATGTAAATGTATTGAGTGTTTGGTCCAGTTAGTCTGGCTAGGATCCATTTCCTCTGTAGTATGGATCATTGGGACATTTGTCCACATCACTCATATGTGGACAAAAACAGCTTCACTGTGACCCTTTGGAGAACAAGGCTTCAATCTGATCCCAAACAAACTCTATAGTAGTTCACTTGTGGTGCGGAATAATATTAAGTAGTTCAGAAGCCAACTATAATCTATTAACTTGCTGAGTGATCTAGAACCAGAGAGGGCTAAGTGCATGAGGTTACACATCTTTGAAGCAAATCAAAATGTGTAAAAAGCAACATATCAAGCTTACCTAACAAATCTTCAAAACTTCTCAACTCTATTCTCCTGTTCAGCCATTTGACAGCAGCACGTCTTCCTCATGTAATGTGAAGCAACATGCAATTTTCCAGATATTGTCCTCAAATGCTTTCATATTTGCATTCATAATGAAATCCAAATGATGACTCTGACCAGGAAAATGTCACAGTACTGTCATTGCTCCATGTTCATCAGCTAGTCTGGCATAGTAAACTTCTTCCTGTTTTGATTTTGCTGCTCCCGTCCTCAGCTATTTCTGACCAAAGATCAGAGTGAGAGTTTTCACGCGGCTTTTGTTGATATATTTTGAGTCACATGGATATTTTTCTGTTTGAAATCAAGCTGAACCAAGGGGGGAAATGCAAAATTTTAACAATGTAAGCCTTGATTTCAAACCAGGCAAATGAACAATAGGTCTGAAAATGCTGTCAGTAATAGCAGTCACACAGCAACATGCTTCATTTGCTTTGTTTGAAAAAAAAAAAAAAAAGAAGCTTTAAGAAATGAACATCTTTAAGATTTGATAATAGAACATTTTCTTAGTTTCTTTCTCATTCAGTTTAGGGTTTTGTGTAAAAAAGCTATTTTCTTCTATAGCACTGATTCACTTCATTCCCGAACTAAACTACATTCCATCTCGCCAGGTGCCTGCAAATGAACAACCGCACTGTTTCTAAACACAGTGTGAAGACTGGCTGTCTGTTTGGCGGTCTGCTTTTGCCTGCACTTGGGTTGATGCTGCCATAGCCAGACACGGAGCTCTGCCAGTGCTAGCGGCCAGTGCCAGTGTTAGAACCATACTCAGTCCTGTCAGATCGGGTAACAGATGGCCTTCAACGGGCTGAATCCAGCCTGACCATGTTCAGAATGAGAGGAAACGCAATGGCAAGCCATGAGAACCTAAACATGCTGGGACAGCAGAGTAGGAGTGGTGCCGCAGGTAGAAATTGCAAAATGGAATAGAGACCACAGACAGAAGGAGGAGATGCTGAGATGGATTTGAAAGGATTAGGGAAATTGGAGCGAAAGATAGCTTTGGAGTGAAGGAGAAAATATGGAACAAGCAGGTTAGGAAGAGCTGAAAAGGCAGAATAGAGATAAATGTGATTAATATAAGGGAAGGTGGCTGCGATGAGACAAAGCAGAGAAAAGGCAACTGTAAAAGAGAGGAAAGGAAAAGAGCAAAAGAGCGCAGATATAGATTGGCAGGGATGGATACGATAGAGGTCATCTGTCGCTTGGGAGAGGGATGATTGACATTTCTGTGGATGGTAAGCTTTGACAGCAGAATCTGATACTATCCTCTTGGCTACAGCCCAGAGTGCAATTCACATGTCTTAATGTGGACATAAGAAATGTGTACTTGTTATGTCAAATCTTAAAGGTCACGGTTTTACTCTGTATCCCCATACCCTGCAGCTCCGATCTTCATGTTCAACCATCTACATTCTCTCTATACCTCAAATATGTCTATGCAATGTATCTGGGTGTTTGTAATGTTGGAACTGGAAGATCTACTGATGTGGTAGGTTAGATCAAAATGGGCATGTATGGTGACAAAGTGGTGTTATAAGTTTCCACTCTTTACAATGACCAATTATCATTACAAATCAAGCAAGAGCATGTACAATTTGTAGCATCCCAACAGAACAAAGTGCTCTGGGCTGGTGGTCCAATGAAGTTTAATTTGTGATTTTTTTTTTTATTTTTTTTTTTTTTACAAACACTAAACTGACTGTAAGAGCTGCATAAAACATCACAACAAATGGAAATAAATGACAGTGCACCCTTACCGCAACTTCACATCAGCATGTTAGGCTCAACAGGAGCAGGCTCAACAAGAGTTAGTGTTTAGACTTCACAGCCTTTTGACAACCACAGAGTAGCATATTAGCTACTAAATTTGTACCCTTCAAAGGGTACTTTCAAAATAAACACATTTTGTTATGTCTTTGACAAAGGCTTAATCAAATATGCACCATCTTAATACAATAAACACAAAAGTTAGTGAGCATTGCTGTCTTGTCATTTTCCTTCTCTTGTCAAAATCATCAATTACAGACTACAGACAAATTTCTGTTCTCACACTGGATTTAAATTGTCAGGGTCTATTAAATTGTCTTGAGTCCGGATCTTGAGCCTGCATCTGGATCTGTTTATGGGTGTGTGTGTGTGTGTGTGTGTGTGGGTNGGGTTACAGCTTAGGAACTACATCTACCAATGAAATACAGAATTTTTGTTGATATTTTTGATGAAAAATATGTCAACAAGCAAAGTGAAGTGCAACACTTTTTGAAGTCATGCATCAATGGGTATTTAATGTCTACAGATGAGTAATCATTGCCACTGTAACTTAGTGGTGGGTGATGTGGAAAAAGATATGCTATAACAGCATAGAATAGAATATTACTGTGAAGGTTTATCTCAGTCATTCAGGTGGTAAGATCAATGCGGCCACGCTTCCCAAAACCATCCTCACGGCTGTCAGGATGGGAGGGGGCATCAAAGCCAGGATCGGGCTGGCATAATTTTGGCCCAGGTCAGGGGAAGAATTATCTTTCTCAACTCAGTAACATTTTGAGGTCAATTGAGGCAAGCTACCTCAGTAGTAACTTAGCAAGAGCTCATCTATCATTACTGGGTATATACCATCATATCAGCAAACTCTGCTGTAACTGATAACTTGTGAGTCATAGTTTTCTTCTACAGACTGAATCTAAACAAAGACATTTGTTTTCAGTTTTGACATGGAAACTGTGATCTGAAAGATGGAACAATGAGCATTACCAGTGATAATATCTAGCTACACTGACAGGCTCTAAATGACAGCTAAATGTTTACATTTAGTGTGCAAACAAAAGAACACACACACACACATACACAAACACACACACACACAGCATCCTCTCATGAGGAATACATCAGAGCTGTCTTGGGTTCTCTGCAGCAGGGCTTGAGGGCCTCCAACAGATCCCAGATATTGAAATTGATTTGTCTAACATTGATTGTTCTCCCTGCACCAACTGTATATCCACAGTACATTATTTGCTATTGTCTTCACTTTCTCTCTTGCTCTACAGAGCAAAGAAACTTCCTCAAAGAAGCAAAATGTGCCAACAGTCTCTTCTGAATAATAAAATGAAAGCAGAAGGAAAATTGGGATGATGCATAAATCTGAGAGACGAAAAAGAAAGTGAGAGTGTTTCTTTCTTTCTCAAAGGAGACTTCCACCAAAGAACTTGTCCCACCTCTACTTGGAACAGAGGATGAGCTCCCCTTTTCTTTTCTTCTCCCCCAATTCCTCTTCTCCCCTCTTACAGTACAATAATTCTAATTATGTTCAGACAACTAAACATGCCAGCTCTAACGACAGCACAGATATGGGTAAATTAGCTCATTTGCACAATAATAAATGTAGGTTTAAGCCATAGAAAGCCTATTAATATTTAAATGATACAAGGATGTTATCTCTAAAGTGTGTGCTTATCCAGGGTGGCTTTCTGCATGGATGTGCGGAGAATGATCAAGCAGCCATGCATCCGTCTATGCCCTGCACCCCTTAGTGCAACACTGACAACCCAGCTCACTGTGCTTTGTAACTGGGGAGAAAAGGGAGGTAGAGAATCAGGCGTCAGGATGAAATAGAGAAGGAGGGGATGAGGCGGGAGGAGCAATATGGGGTGATTAGGAGGAGAAAGGGCAAGAAAGGGAGAAACTTGAAATCCAGGTAGAAAGGTTGTAGGAGATGCCAAAATGGAAGCGAGAACCTTGATGGTGAAGAAGAGAGGAATAGAATTCTTTGTAGCTCATATCGCCATCAGCACAACAGTCCTCTGATTTTGCTTTTTTTTTTTAAACATAATGTCAGACTTTTAGTATCATTGCCTTTAAATCAGCTGTGTAGAAAGATTTATCACACAAATTCATTTTATAGCGGACATTGTTTTTTCAGTATCTAGATCCCTAAGTGTTGAAAATATCTCAAAATAGTTTGTTACCGCTGAATCACCATCATTTTAGCTACACATTGGTGGTAATTGCATGTCTCTGGCCTTATTATGTAATATTTAGTGACTCCATAAATGTGACACCTGTCCAAGCATATTGTAATGGCTGGTAAGGTCTGACGACAAAATTAGGCAAAGGCAAGAACAGAGTTATTTAGTCAACAAATGACCCAACAAGCTTAACTAGTGGAGCTCACAAGAAGAGAGGTACTACACACACACTCAGTCAAGTTCACATAACATGACTCAAATTATTAACAATTCACACAAGACACAAAGTAAACATATAGGAAAATGAACATGGGGAATAATTACCTAATCTTTTACATCAGTGAGTGTGTCCTGAAGCTCTTACTCTGTCCTCATTCCTGGATCCTTGGATGACCTTGGAATCGATCTAGTCCCACTTCTCTTATTTCTGCTCTGAGGACTGAGGAACAAGGATCGAGGATAATTCCTGGAGAAAATATTAGCAAGGAAACACTGGATAAATTTACTACAACTGCCCAGTGGGTTGCACCGATACCACATCCTAAGGTAAAACTATCTTGATTTTACTTGTAACACACAATTTTACTTTGTGTGATTGAACATCTGGTTAAAATGACAGGCTGCAAATTCAGTGCGAGTCTGAATGATAAAGGAAATATAAAACAAGCTACAACAAGCAGTAGTGATGTGTTTCAACATAATCCAGTGACATGTTTAATAAAACATTTCATTCTTTAATGAACGGTGCCCGATGATAAACGTTATAGCTTAACTCTCAACTGAGTGGTAACTGAGGAGAGACAATTTAGAAATTAAATGATGGTTGGACAGTGATAAGAAGATTATGAATTCAAATTCTTGCATATGTGGGCACTTGTCAAACTGTTCATGTTAAGCCTTGATTATAGGCCTTGATTAATTATAGGAGAATATTTCACATTTTTATTGTCATTTTGGAGATTAAAACAACACTACAGAGCAGCTCCAAGTGCAAAAACAGCTTATCCACAGCTTTTCTGTGGTAGTCAGTAACCACCATGAGGAGCATCAATGTTTCATTCCTCAGATCATCTGTCCTCGCTGCTTTTCTTTGCATCTTTCCGTAAGTGGGAGGGACCAAGATGCAAAGAAAAAAATGGAGTGAGGGAAGCACTGAAATGATTAGGTGCTTTACAAAGGAATTTAAATCAACTTTTTATAGTAATGAGGATGCTGCCTGAGCATGCTAGGAACTTTCTCACATCCTGGGATATGTTGATCTGCCTGCTCCAGATCAATATATGGATCCAATAATCTATCATAGGACACACAACCCTGATTTTTTTCATTAAGAGTTGTCTTAGTTTTTGAAAAATAAGCCAAATTTTGGACAAATGCCCTATGTTGCCATTTTAAAGAAAGGTTAAAAAACAAAATCCTAGATCCATGACCTGATCTGTATTAGCCTCAAGATCTAATTAACTCTTCCTTGACCTATTTAGAAAATTTCATTGAAATTTGAGATGTCCTGCTGACAAACAGACAGATAGACAGACAGGCAAACCAGGCAGGCAGGCAGGGCAGACGGCGCGTGGGNGGGGGGGGGGGGCTTTAAAATATCCAGACCTCAGAATACATCATTTGACACAAATGCTGTCAGAGAACAGCACAGAGAAGAGAATAATAATGATGTCACAAGCTAAGATGTCCAGGGGACGTGTAAACATGTCATATTTAATGTAGCATGTCACATTTACTGTATACACTGGCTATGGGAACATCCAAAGGGAACACAAATTGAAGTACTGCAGTCTAATTTTTGCTGACATGGAAAATATCTGACATTTCTGAACTGTAATTCATTATGGATTTTTGTCCCATCCTGTGATAAAGTTCAGCATGGTGTATTATGTTTTAAAGAGCAAAAATAAAATTAACTATTACACTTAAAAATGAACATAAAGCCTTGATGCACAAACTCGGTATGTCCTTAAAGGGCACTCTCAGCACCCTACAAAGAATTCAGTCTGTGTTTGGTCAAATTTGACATGGTAATTATAGGACTATGCAGTACATTAAATTTAAACATGCTCTTGTGGCATAAAAGCATTGCCATTTCCTTTGTAATAACAAATGTGACCTTTCACTTGCTTGAACATGATGTCACACTGTTAGACTTGAAATGCCATGTATTTTGAAATGTGACATTAACAAAAAAAAAAAAAAAAAAAAAAGCCAGAGAACAATACTGTAAAATAATATAAGATAAATTTCATGTACAACTTAAAAGTAAGTATACAATAAATACTAATATATACAGTATATGTAATTAATTATATATAGTATATTGTCGTAGTGGATAGTGGATCTCTATAGTGATTCCTATCATCAGTGTTGAATAATGTTTTGACAACAACTCTTAGGTTCAGGTTTATGTGTGACTTTGACTGCACATATTCACTTTTTGTACACAAGGGTGTTTCTAGATGTTCTCTTTTTGCATTATCGCTAGTGTATTTTAAGATAATCTTCAGGATTAAAAACTACATCTATGGTAGGCAATGTGAGGAACGACACAGAAACTGTCCATGGTCTGCACCGGAAAAGCAAACTATTTCCCATTTTGCTCCAGAATGTAAACAGATTGAGACAATTGAGGAGATCCAGACTTTACTTAAGTTAGGTGAAATAAACAGCAGCAGCAACAGAGATGACACAGAAGGCCATTAAATGAATACTGTGTGCTCAATCAGCTTCACCTCATAGCTAATCAAGACATGCTCTCAGTTTTCACTGTTGGTGCTTTGACATGACAAAAGTTGAGCTTACTGCCCCCCGTGATTTTTGTGTGTACTGCATGTTGTGAATGTATAGCTCGAACACAAAACACTTCAAACAAACTCAAGATACCCATGGCAGCCATCTTGTGTATGCTGAGTTAAAGGCAAAGGCAAGCAAAGTTAATTTTGCTCTTACGTTTGTGTGTAAATGTCTTTGCATTAAAAGATCATACTGGTGATTTTGTATATTTAAGCCCAATAAATAATACCCACATACACATTAGTTACTGACAATCATTTTCCAGAACATAAAAGTGTATTTTTAGTTTTCATGTTATTTTGCCAAATCTCCTAATCTTTCAAAATCAAACGTTGAAGTACACCTATCTTGAAATTTGAAAAGTGTCACCTGCTAACATGCATGTCAGAATGTAGAAGGTTTTTAATTTCTCAGTAAAATCCATTTTTCTCCTGGGATTGTATTCCCTGGCAGAGACATGCATTTTCCTCTGAGTTGGACTAGTAATTTAAGCAACATCGACAAAAAAGAAGAATGCCATTTGGTTCTCTGTGATAGATTACCTATCTCAAGCACATTTTCAAGTCTCTACAACTTGATTTTAATAGCGTAATGGAACTAAAACCAGTGGCAGTTTGGAAAAATAAATCTGAAATGTACCACTCCAGTAGTATAGAAAATGATTGGCAGAGGTGTAATGTGTATGCAGGTTGTATTTATAACAAATAATTTATGCAAAATCACTGGTGTGCTCCTTTAATATGTATTTTGGACTTTTCAGGGTCAAATGAAGCCATTATTCACTAATATATGTGAAAAGAAGCAGTGTTCATCTCAGCAGACGTGCACTCTTTGCTCTGTCTTTTCTCTTTGGTGGGAACGCAGTTTATGGCTTCAACCCTCATTACCATGCCAACAGCAGGCAGACAGCTAATGCTAGTTTGTTAAAGGTATTTTAATTACCAATTAGAAAGTTGGCTGCCTGCGTATGAGCTAGTACAATATCTTTTTTTTCTTCATTCTCTTTCTTGCTATCTCATAAGACACACACCCACACATGCACGCACACGCACATACACACACATAGGTGTATAGCCCAGAGCACAAGGTCCCCTGGAGCCTTAGCAGTGATAAACAATGTCCTATTCAGCCCCATATGAATAATTAAGGGGTTAGTGTGGAGAAAAGGGGACACTTGTTTATTCAGAGAGAATAGCCTTGTCGATGGCTGTATACCAATGTTACTTAGATGCCAGAGGAGCTTATGGCCTGCCATGACATTATCTAAATGGCACACTTACAAAAGATGTATAAACACTCAGAATTCTGTGCATGCACACCACGGCACACAAAATAACATTCATAAATGATAAACGAAGTGGATAAATAGTGTGGCAAATATGAAATATTGATGTAGATTTGGCAGATGATGTCCTTATTAAGAGCATTTGTGTGTTTGTGTGCATGAATGTGACTGTGACTGCTCACAAGTGTTTAATGCATATTCAAAGGTGTTCAAAGGTCAGATTCAAAGGTGAATTAGGCCTGCTGGAAGATGTCAACACTGACAATAAATTCCATCTTCCAACATAGGGTTAATTCATGGCTGTATATGTCAACCCAGTAGACTCAATAAGGTTTGTGACTTTAAGTAATAATTTGCAACCATTATTGTTTGAATACATAATGAGGATTATACAGTAATCTTAATCTCATTATTCTTCTGTATCTCACATGCTTTGACTTGATATATTAGTTTTTATTGCCTTCACAGCTAACACCACTCCGTGGACTTGATAAGGGAAACTGCACAACTGCAGAATCCTACAGTTTGGGCATATCAGAAAAGATACATGGAATGATGTAAATTCAGAGAAAATTAATTTGGTTGAAACAAGACCAATATGGTTCATGAAGCAGCATGTTTCATATGAAACAGGAGTTGCACAGAACAGACTGCAGTATTTGCAGCTCACAGAATGCTAGGATTGTAAGAAAAATTGATGTAAATAGACATAGACAACACACTTACTGTGTCTAGCCGTGTTTATGCTATAAGCTTGAAAACGTCTATAGGCAAAGACTTGACTGCTGCTTAGCTTGTAACAAACGCTTAGCCGTACAGCACCAAATGAACAGCTTAGAGCCTGAGGGGTTCTCCACAGCTCACAGACTGTGATCCTCAAGTGAAAATGATCAAGGAGGCCAGTACTGCCAATACTCTGCATGGCTTTATATAAACATGTACAGTGGATGCTGTGTACTTCAGCCATTTCAGCAAACTTATCTGCTGTATCAGTGCTTACTTTAACTGCATTCCACTGTGAAATGAACACTTTATTTTAAACAAGAGTAAGATGGTCAGCGCTTGTTTCTATTTTATTATGTTTCAGTCTAGCATCTGTAAGGGGTGACAGGAAACAGAGTAATAGAGGCAGGTGTAAGAATACAGCAGGAACTGGTTTTGAAACTCAGCAGTCTGGATACATTTATTGGCAACACAGTACTCTAGACTCTAGAGCTTTAAAGGACCATACCAGTGATTTTGCTTGTTTAAGCCATATACATGCCAGAGGACTTTGGCATGTAATCACATGCTGCTTATACAATCTGCATACATGTTACATTATTGATAATCAAATTCCAAAACATAAAACCATATTTTAGTTTTCCTGTTATTTTCCAGATCTCTTAATCTTTCAAAATCAAATGTTGAGGTGATACATCCACCTTAAAATTCAAGGTTTCGCCTTACTTACGCACGATTGCTGAAGGCACAGTAATTTTAATTTCTCGATAAAAGCAGTCTTCTTCTCAGACTTCCTGGTGGTGACATGCATTGTCTCCCATGCAGATCTGTGTTAGATCGATTAAATAAAGTTACTTTGACACAAAACTTAACAGACATAGTGTTAGCTGTGAGGATTACTTATCTCAAACACATTTCAACTCTCTACAAATTTATAGCGTAATGAACTGAAACCAATGGCAGTCTGGAAGGTAGGAAAAAAAAAAAAACTAAAATGTACCTCTCTAGTTATATGTTTAAAGAAATGGTTGTCAATAATGTAACATGCATGCAGGTTGTATATACTGGGTTCAAACATGCATTATTGCTGGTATTGAACTTTACCCAAACTCTGTGTTACATATCTGAAATCTCTGATGGGTAACTGCAAAAGCCTACTAAAAACAAATGCTCCAGGATGAGAGTCTTTCCTTCAGTGAAGTATTTGGCTCTGTAATATGCTGAGGTGTTACAGAGTAGCATTTTATCACCATAATATCTATTTACAGAGGTGACGGAAGTATCACAATGGGAGACATCTGTTATTCTCTACAGATGCCAATATGATGGTATGATGCTCATTTAGGTGTTTGTCATTTTTATCTTACCTGCTCTAAAAGTGCCATTTCTACATGTCATATAATAATCACATGTAAGACTCATGTAAGTAACCAAATTAAGTATTAATTTGATTCAATAACTCCAAAAGAGAGACTCCCAGATCCAGATTTTAATTATTAGAATTCCTGATCCAGTTAAAATATGGTATTATTTCTCTCTCTGATGAAACACACACAACAGGAATGATCATGCCAAACTACCCCCATTTGTCTATCAAGCATTTAATCAGTATATCACACTCATAAAGCAATGGTTCTCAAAGTAAGTGGCACCCACTTCCATGGGGGACACAGTGACAAGTGTGAAAAGTTGAAATAATCTGTTAGCGTGGTCAGTTTAATCAAAACAAAACCTCTGAAAGTTTGACTGGTCTCTGACTGTAACTCCAATCCAACAAGCAATTTGTATGTTGTCATATTAGCTTTCATCACCATCTCGCCTGTTACTCCTGCAATCTCCTTCTGCTGAGACAGAATACAGAGACAAGTGCCAACCGAATGAAAGATATTATGCTTTCTCCCAAGTGATGGCATGAATTTTGGAAGTAGCATGCAAATCGCATAGATTGTATGCCTGTCAAACTGCAGAGTGGAACATCCAGATTGAGATTATACAGTATAACGTGTATTGTATGTTGCCATAAATTATTATATTAGCAAACATGTCATAGCAGTTCAACATTTTTTATTAAAGTGATGCTTTAGGCTGAGGAAGAGCCAAGCAGGCAGTAATAAACAGTTCTGTGATAAAATGAGTCTATCTCAGTGATATTTATTGGAAAACTGAATGAATTAAATTCAACTCAGTTCTGAAAGGATCTGCAGTGTAAAACATTGACAAAGGTGACACTTTTTATTTAAATTTATTTTTTATGAAGTTGAAGTGGACAAAGTTTCTTTTATCTAACAATAGAAATTATTGAAAGAAAGCTTCACCTGGATTCTTTAGAGTCTGAATGTGAATGAAATAGAAGTTCAAGTAGTCCACAGCTAAAATGTATGTGATGAGAATCTGAGAGTAGAGTATATGTAGAGTAATAATGGACTTGATGCTGATACCAATGCTGATATTTGAGAGTAAGAGAAACCTGTTAACAATATATTAGCAGCAAACATTACCATAGTGGGTTGAGGTTTGTTTGTTTGTTTGTTTTACATAAACACACAACCTGTTTCTGGCAGTAATCTCTCCCCACNAAAAAAAAAAAAAAAAAATTAAAAAAAATGCTTTGCTAAATTGTTTAATATAACTGTTTAACAATAACAATACATCATGTGCAAAATATATATATAAACATATAATATACCTTGCTGAGGAGGTTGATGCAAGGTCATGGCCCAGAGAAGACCACATAACATTCTGCTGCCAATCCAGATCCAGGGGAGGGTCAAAATTTTGTAAATGATTCCTTAACATTGAGAGATAAATTTTAAGTTTTTTCAACTTCTTAAACTTTAATTCACCAATCTCAATAATAAATAAATAAATAAATAAATAAATAAATAAATAAATAAGGCGTATCCAACAATGGATTATGAATAGGTGCTACATGGTCTGGATCTGAGCAAATTTGATAAAATGCTGTTTCTTATGACAAATTAAGCAATTAAGCTCTGTTATTATTAGTTACTTAATTCTCCTTCGGCCAATATATTATTAGAACAAGACACATTTTGTGTTGGCTTGTTTGGTCTTAGTAGGAATGGGTATATGTAAGGTATCGGTCAGACATCGTTTTTATTTAATTTAGATCAATGACATGCTCCATTTAAAAGTATACAATATTTTTCATAGGGCTGTAAATCGATTAAAAAAAAAAAACAAAAAAACAAAAAACTATTTAATCACACAGATTTCTGAAATTAATTGGGATTAATTGTGACTAATCACAGAAACTTGTAAACTTGTAATGATTAAACAATGAATCACCAAATTAATGTAGATTAATTCCCTGTTTAAAATCCCTGTTTTGTATGCTTTATTGAACTGTTTCTTGTCACAGAAACAAGAGAAGCCATAACTGAATTGATTTAATTTATTTTATCTTAAAAGAGTAACTTTTAATACGTTACAGAAGGAGTTAGGTCTGTCTGAACCTATCACCCTTGGTGAGTTCAGATCAATTTTAAAAGAACAAGAAATGAGTAATCTTGGAAATTTGTCGATGTTTTTAATCATGTTGTGAGTTATTGTATTGAATTATTCATTTTAATTTGTGTTGACACTGTAAATGTTTGATTGGTATTCTATGTATCTGTGTTGCAACTGTGTAATTGTACTGCTGTCTTGGCCAGATCACTCTTGGAAAAGAGATTTTGAATCTCAGTGAGTTTTATCTGATTAAATAATGGTTAAATAAATAGATAAACTTTATTTTGTAATGGATTCATTTTACATATTTTCATGATATACTTTCTTTTGGGTTAATTAACACTTTTATCGAGTTCAGAGAAGAAACTACCTTGGTTGATAAGTTAAAAGATGTGACTTCAGCCACAAAGCTGGCATGTCAAGGTCAACATGTTCTTGTTGTTGTAAGGGAACTCATCTTATTCTGAAAATATGATTTTGTTCAAGGTGAAGTTTGTCTTATTCTGAAAAGACTGAGTCCTGTTTGTGTTGTGTTAGTTAACATTAACCAACTGACACTGCAATGCAGTAAAGCTAAAGTGAGGCTAAAAGGCTGTGAAGTTATTTTTGTTGTTTATGTGTTTTTGATGAATAAAGCCACATCTCAGTTAAAACGACACACTGGTGAGCGACTGAGCTGGTGTGGTTTTAACAGGAGCCTAACTTTTAAAACTAGAATTTTTAAACTAGAATTTTCAATCTGAATGTCTTATCTTTTTCCTTCTCCATAATTAGCGTGAGCATATAACGTTAGCTACAGGAAGTGGGGGAAAAATTAAAACATTAGCATAGCCTCAGGAAGTGAAAAAATGGATGCATTTATAGCGTTAAATTTTTTTAACGTTAAACAGTCCACATTAATTGCAAAAATTAACGCAGTAATTTTCCCAGCCCTAATTTTTCATATACATTTCAATTGCTGCACAAGCACAGAAATGTAAAGTTGTGACTGCTGCAGCGTTGTGCATGCTGTATTGATTAATAAATAACATAACTCTTGAGGAATCCTGCCAGGGACTATCAGGATTATACTGCTGTAGCCCTCTGGCCTAAGATGCACATCACCAATATAATAACCAGACAGAAACACACACACATACACACACACACCAATCTGTATCTTCCCATCCATGTCGCTTCTGTGTAATCGCCCTTATTTGACCTGCGCTGAGGAGTCAACAGGGCAGACACATGTTTCATGATAATAGTGTATATGTGTTATGTTATGTGTTATGCTATGGTATGCTGGAGATAATGCAAGCAAAAAGGCTTTAGAGCTCCCACCTTTTTCCCTTTTTTCACTCCTAGTTCCCCCTTCTTCTTCTTTTGTGGTCCCAGGTCACATCAGTTGCAATTAATCCATCCTTCCTCATTGCTGATCCAGTGATCTTATACATTAAGTAAAATCACTTTATCTTTATCTCAGCTTTATCTCAGCTATGTGTGTATGTATGAATTGTGTGTATCATTTGTGTGTGTGTGTGTGTGTGTTTGTGTGTGTGTGTTTCTCTGTAAATCCAAGATAGAGAAGAGTACTTAACCCTGATCTCAATCTCTAGGAGCAGCAGGGAGAATGAGGGGTTACTGTTCAACACACACACACACACACACACACATGCACGCGCGCACACACACACACACACACACACACACACATACACACACACACACACACACACACACACACACACACACACTATCCACAGGGATTTGTTCATACAGCATTCAATTAATGCAAAGATCCAATTGACGTCCTACCAATTTCCAACTTGTCCATAAAGAATCCAGAAGCCAATCACTCCCCCAAGGCTCATAACTCACTTTTAATCATCTAATACCTCCATTGGACCAGACATCACTGCAGCTCACAATATGTCAGTCAGATTGAAGCTCAAATCTTTCACCTTTGCTAGAGTCTCATCTTCTTGTCCTCCTTCTAGCCACCATAAGAGAACATTCCTCTCCCAAGCCTGTTTCCATTCCAGCTCTGCTCCCTGTGGTATTAGACGATGAAGGCAGAAAGGGAGGGAAGCAGAGCCAAGAGTTTGATGGATCTCAGAGCAAAGACTCAAGGAATGCAGTGACACACTTCTGACACTCGGCCCCAGTGTGTCCTATATAATGAGTGTTTTAATGAGTGCCCAGCCTGTTTTTAGCTGTTTGTTGATTAATCAGTATGTATGCCATGCCAGCAGATGGCAGTAAGGATAAGGTGTCTCTGGGGAACAGCTGATAGGGCAATAGGAGAAAGAATGACAGAACAGTCCCCAGATTGCAGACAGGTGACCTCTGTCATAGTGTGGGAGTCAGGATCTTGTAATACATGCTGCTAAACTCACATGGTCATGAAAGGGCAGGATTTATGTGTGTGTGTGTGTTTGTGTAATACAAACACTTTCTGGCACTTGTACATAAATATACCTTCATATGCATACATTCACAGACTAATGAAGAATGATACATAGAGATACCTCATATGTTATCCCAGCATTGACTGTACAGGAAAAGGATGTGTTTATTCCCCGCCACCCACCCCCACCCCAATGGGGCCCTTATTGGCTGTACTGGTATCCAGGGCAGCATGAAAGGAGGGAGGAAGGATGCTAGTGCTGATATGGGGCCCCATCAGACAGATGGAAAGGGCCCCACTGCATATGCTGACAGAACATTATATGTCTCTCTCTTCACTTTCCCATGCAGAGCCCTGGCCAACTGCGCAGGGGCCCTAGTGGAATATTAATGTTCCCAATTCAATTTGCAGGAGCAAGTACTACTTTCTGGATGAGCAGTGTCGACAATTCTCTGTAATGGATGACGAGCATGCAGGGATTGTGTGCTGTTGACCTAATAACAAAGTGTATTGAGAGTAGAACATGGGAGCAGAAAGTAAATGCTCATGGATGCTATGACTGCTGGTGTTGTTACTATGTAAATAGCACTATCCTTTTTATATATGATCCATGAAGAAATAATTGAGCTGCAGCCAGCCTTCATTTCTATGATCATGTTTAAATATTTGCAATCTAGTAATTTGTGTGAGTTGGGGTTCTGATTACACATTGAGCCAGGCTGGAATAACAAATGGATAGAGTCAATTTCTCACCATCTATTTCTTTCTGGGAATTCCTTCTTCCTTGCTTCACAGACCTGTCAAACCACCCAGCTCTAGATAACTTTATTTTGATAATTTATTCATTTTATGTACAGTATATACATCTGCTTGAAGCAAATCTTATGCATTAGGCAGAAGGCAGAAAAACATCATGGACATGTCAGCTCTTGTTTTGGTGTGATACTTAAGTGCAAGTGAAAGACAAGTGAGGGAGACGAGGTGGAGGAGGGCCAGGCAGGCACCGAGTCCACCACCATTACTGGTTATATACTTCATTTTAATATTGGATGTCATTGCTGCCTGCAGTATACACTCTAAAATTGTATAAATTTTCAAAATGTTTTAATTATTTTAAAGTATGGGTAGTTAAGAAGCCTTGATGCTTCAGTGTTTCTGCATTACAGTTACAGCAATTCTGGAATAATTTCCCCAGCAGAACATATTCATTTGTAGTTGGAATATAGTTGCTATTCAAATATTTTCACGTCATCTTTCTTTGTTTTTATAGATATTTTTAAAAAGCAAAGAAAAACATGTAATAATACTACATATTCAGACCAACTTCACGTATACTGTAAATATTACACACTGCACACTCTATCATCCAACAGCCAGTTGAGGCACATTATTGTTGAGAGTATAATGTGTTGTTTAATATGTTCATTTAACCTGAAATAACATTTATCACATAATATGTCTTCACAGAGTTAGATCCCCTGGTTGTAACACCTACTGTAGTTTTCAGCTTGCATTTGTTTAGTTGAACTGCATATTGTTCTTGGGAGTTTTGCCTTATTAGAAATTGGAGATCCCTCATCATGCGGGGAGGGGTGGNGGGGGGGGTCCCAAACAAATTAAGGTTTGGTTCATAGGATATGGGGGTTTGGGTGCACAGTTTAAATATCCGTGTTCATATTTCTGGTTGTTGGAAATGAAGAGCTTATTTGCAAAAAAAAAAAAAAAAAAAAAAAAACAGATAAGCTGTGTTTTAATAAAACTTTGGTTTTTTTTTTAGTTTTTTTGTTTTTTTTAGTGCATTCCAGGTAATATCAGTCAAACTTTGTGTATTTTGTTAATTAATTATTTTTTATTTTTTTTTTAACTAAACATCAGTTCAATTGATATTAAGGGGAATGCACAAAAAAAAAAAAAAAAATNAAAAAAAAAAAAAAAAATGAAAATGGTGTTATCTGTTTTTGCACATGAACTCTTCAAATTTTGAATCAACTCAGAACTCATTTCCCTGTTGACTAACTATGGAAGGAAGAGGACAGAGAATACAAGTATCTTCTCGTGCACATGGCAACAACATTGCTTTTCAATTTTGTAATTTACCACATGCACGCACGCACGCACACTCGTGCACTCACGCACACACTATGCCTTGAAGTCTGGGAATAGGAAATTACATTGTATGTATAATAATACTGTATGCACTCTCCTTTCTATCCTCTTCTTTTTTTTTGTTGAATGATAAAATACTTCTGAGCTTTTTGAGAACCACTGAGGATCTTTTATTTTGTTTATTCTTGACAGAGAGCACTTTGTATGTGTGGTATTTAGGACTTCCGACCCAGGAAGTGGATTCTTACAAGAAGCACTTGAAGCAGCACATGATGGGAGTCAGGTGAGGTCAGACTAGACTTAATAAATTGCAATGATAAAGGTGTAAATTGTGCTGCCCTAACAGATGTCAGTAGAGTCAGGGAGACAAAATGCCCACACAGTCCCAAAACACGTCTAAACAGTCAGAATAAGTAAAAACACCTGTGTGGGCATTCCCTTGGTGTACGGGCCTTTAATGATTTGAATGCGATAGATTAAAAAAGATATCAACTTTCTGCTTTTCCAAGTCTGAGATACATAACCAGCTTTAGTGTCACACTTTACATGAATGTCACTTTACCCCTTAATGCTTTTAACGCTTGCAGCTCATAAATATAATACAAACCACGACAAATGCATTTTTTTTCCAGTAACATGCAATTTGTGTTGCCATAAATAAGCAGAGCAAGTATAAATACATTCAGAGTACAAAGATTATCTGGGATGTAGATTGTCATGTTATCCTGAATTACAGACAGACAGAAGTGTGTGCGGGTGTGTGTGTGTGTGGGGGGGGNGGGGGGGGAATGCACACGACATTTAGCTTATCCCCAGTGCAGAATCTTAGTCTTAGCTAGCCAGACAGCTCCATTTAATAACAGTTTAGGCTTGATGTTTCCATGACAACCAATGCTTGATTGCTTGCCCTAATCTCCTTTAATATGGCTTAATGCTGTTTGTATCTCTCAACATTTTGCTTTAGTCTCTCTCTCTCTCTCTCTCTCTCTCTCTCTCTCTCTCTCTCTCTGTTCAGTTAGACAAATGCTGCAGTACAGAATAGAGTTTGTCATGGAATGTCAGAGGACAATATTTACATTCAGTTTCCAGATACTTCAATACACATTTATGCTAAAATCAGTACATGTTCTCCAGTTAAAACTACCAATCAATAATAGATACCAGGCTTTTCTCTTTTTCCCTTCATCTAACTATGGCACCAATACCTCGAGAACCCGGTGCTGTATGAAGTTGAAATTCAGCAAGTATAAACCGAAGGACATGCAGTGTCGCATGCAAACTTGTTTGGATGAGTGGTTCTCGAATTGAGCTGTACTGGTAAAAAGTAGTCCCCGTGCCAGGATACGCTCCGGGTGCAGCAGCAGGATACACTCTGGGTGTGGCAGCATATGGTCTGCTCCATGAGCACTTATGGCAGGCTGTCGCTCACCATAAAGTCTGACCCTGCCACTGCAAACAAAGCTACGTGCAGAACAAAATTATGGCAGGTTGTGGAGCACACCATAAAGTTCGGCCTCGTCCGAACACATTCCAGGCATGCCAGCAGGATATGCTCCAGGCATGGCAGCATATGCTCCACTCCACGGGCACTCATGACAGGCTGCGATGCTCACCATAAAGTCTGGCCCAGTCTGAACAGGCACGTTTTCAATGGACACTACTAGCATAAGATTTGTTTTCCTTCTCCATCTTTCTCTTCATCCATCTCTGTCTCCCAGGCTTCTGCTCTGTCTTGTTCGATCTCTGCCCAGGTTTCATAGCTTTTTTAAGAATCTTGAAGTCCTGTAGTTATAAGGTGTCTTTTGACCAAAAGTTCAGAGTTACACTTAGAAAGTTAATTTAAGTATAACTATTCATAGGAGGAACTATGTGGTTCTGTCAGCAATTTCCTTGCTCACATTCCCACTGTGCTTCAAGGACCGTGAAAATTTTGGATATTAGATTGATGTCTATATTGTAACTGCCTGTCTTTTCCACATACTTCAAAATGTCAGTGCCACACATAGTGCTTAATTTTATCAGTTTTAATATGCATCATGAATAATTCTGATTTTCAATAAGTAATCAGCAATTTTCAGTTTTGGAAGCTCACAGGAACTTTTCCAGTATCAGAATGGGTCCTGGTTCTGTGATGCACATGAAGGAAGTTTCCTGAGTTCCTGAAAAAGTTTGTCTGATGTGAATGTATGACATATTCAGCCATATGCAGACAAGAACTAAAAGGACTGTGGTGTACTAGGGCATAGGCTGCAAATCTACAGTATATTGTTAGCTTGGTAATGTGCAAAAAGTGTGATTTTGGGCACTGAAAAAATACTTCCTACTCCTCAGATCAGGGATTAAAAGTGTACCAAACATAGAACATAGTCTGTGAAGATCAAATTGCAGCATATGATATTTCAGATGTTTTGAAATTAAATACAGACAGCAGCACCTAAAGGCATAATTAAAATGAAATTGAGATTGCCAGTCGTTGTGAAGACCTAAAGGTATGAATGCTGAGATACTAAATCAATACTTATATCTTTGAAAACACCCATCCAATCTCACAGAAACCCTCTAGAACTGATGGTTGGAGCTGTGTACTTTTCATGCAAATCAATATCTCACTTTACCATATCATAGAAAAAATATGCATAATATCTGGATAATCCAAATCTATTCATCCATACAAAAATAAACAAGTAAACACAATCATACATAACTGAAACTTCCACTTGCAGACACACAGAATACATTCAAGTACTTTGACTCTCCCACTAAAATTAAAGGGTAAACTACAAAACAAATGTTATTTCTAAGTATTTTACTCTGGTAACCACATCAATTTGGTGCAAGAGGTCTTGAAAGATTGAACATTTTGTGACACTAAAGTTCAAACTGCATTACTTTAGCCCTGATTTTCCACTTGCAGACAGCTTTTGGATATCACAGACAAAAGCCTTAGACTGGTCCTCGCTCCTGTGAGCAATAATCGCTGCATGAGAACTGCTCAAATTTGCAAACAAAGAGACGCACCAATGTGTCACAGATGCCCGAGGGAACCGGCTAAATAGCTGGACCTGTCAGGGAGTCCAAATTATGTCAAAATTATGTTTTGAGTGACAATAAAAGCAGCTACAGGCTACAGCGAATGAAAGTGCAAGACATGGGACAAGGAGAAATAAGGGGATGGAGTCATAAAACCTTCAACAAAACTTTAGCAAGCACACAAGACAATATTTAATTTTTTGTAGTATATTTATTGGCTATAGTTCCAATTTATATTCTCCCCCCATCACAAATAAAGGTATATTTGGCTTTTTTGGCATGGTCAATATTAGGGATGTGCCGATCCAATATTTAGTATCGGTATCAGCCCGATACTGGCCAAAATCACTGGATCGGATATCGGATGAAATAAAAAATATAATCCGATCCGATCCATAAACTTAAACTATCATTTAAATGTTTAATTACACTTCTAACAATATGCCATGAAGAGGGGGGTGTGTCACGGTCACGGCACAGAGGGCTTGTGTCACGTGAACAGTAGTTGCCCAGACATGCCTGCTGAGCGGTCACCATGTCAGCGGTGTGGAATTATTTTAAGCTAAAAGAAGAACAAGACAAAATGGCCGAGCGCAACTTGTGCAGCGTGAGTGTTTTGAGGGGTGGCAGCAGCGTTAGAAACTTTAATATATTTGTATATATTATATGCATTGTGTGTGTACTCTGTAGGTGTTGGACCCCAGGAAGAATAGCCAATGCATAAGCTGGTGCTAATGGGGATCCTAATAAAGAGAGAAAGAATACCACAAACCTAATCCAACATTTGCAAAAACACCACGGAAAGGAGTATGATGACTTTCTAAAGAGTGCGAAGAAGAGTGTGCCACAACATACATTATTGGAAACATTTCAGAGGTGTGAGAAACTCCCTCCAGACTCTAACAAAGCCAAACTAAGAAAGTAGTTGAATTTGTTGTGTTGGATGACCAACCACTTTCCGTGGTTGAAAATGTGGGTTTTCGGCACTTAATCGAACATGTGGAGCCTCACTACACGTTGCCAACCCGACATTTCATCTCCAAAACGGCTATCCCAAGCAAGTACAAGCAAGTGTGCAAATTCATTTTGAAGCACTTGGAAAACACTGCAATGGTCAGTTTCACAACTAACATCTGGAGCTCAGATGTTTGTCCAATGTCATTATTAAGTCTGACATCACAGTGGATAGGCTCATGTTTTACTTTGCAAAAAGCAGTGCTGCAGGCTAAGCAGTTTCACGGCTCGCACACGGGAGATTCCATCACCACAGCAACGGAGGAGATGCTAAATGCATGGAAAATTGAGAAGAGTAAAGTCCATGTCATTTTGAGAGACAATGCCAGTAACGTTATAAAAGCCATGGATCCCTTGGAGTTGCCCATTTGGGATGGTTTGCACATACGTTGCAACTGATTGTGAACGAGGGACTGCTGCCATAGTGTAATGTAAGTGATGCCCTGGCTATCGGCAGAAAAATTCCTTTGTTCCTCTGAATACTCAGATTTAAACTTTTGCATAAAGCAGCACTTAAAATTTAATTCTTGTTTATATGGTGCTGACCAATCAGAAATGCTGCTCAAAGTTCTGTGTGAAAAAGTCTAAATAAAAAGAAGCAGCAGTATTGCATAACTGAGTCATGCTGTGGGCTATGAATTTCTTTCTTTAGGAGAGTAGAATATTTGTTTTACAGTTTCAAAGTGCATCCATACAAATGTATTATTAAAAGCTTAATTGTTTAAGAGAGGGAAAAAGATCGGATCAGTATCGGTATCAGCAGATACTCAAAGTTGTGGTATCGGTATTGGTATCGGTATTGGTATCAGACATAAAAAAAGTGGTATGACCAATCCCTAGTCAATATGTCATCTGATCTTATTCTAAAGGAGTGTACTTTCACCTTACAGGGTTATTAGTGTGATTGAAGTGATGCAATCACATTCATGTTGTCTTACATACTTCTTCTTTATTTTTTTTTAAGAAGTTTATTTTTGAGTGAATAAAATATATAAGAACTCATGCTCCACATGCAGTACAGTAATATATCTGTAATTTTAAGTAACACAGATTTCCAATGCACTTTAAAAAAAATAAATAAATAAATATTATTGAAGTTTATGGCTGATTGTTGTATTGACCACCTACCAAGAGTTGCACAGTGAATTTTGTTGTACTGGAATGTGCAATGACATTAAATGTAGTCTGATTCTGATAACACCCAACCATGGAAGATTGTAGGCTTTTGTGCATTTCCAGTAGAAAAAGGAAATGTTATTGGGTGTTAGATGATAGTAGACCATCAATTATCAATTTCTTTCACAAGTCTGCTGAGTTAGACAGGATGAGGAATACTGTAGGCTGCAAGATTGCACTGTTCACTGGGGTGTCCTTTGTTGCAGTAAACATGGTGAGTTCCTTAATGGAAGGGGAATAAATAATAAGTAAAGAAACTACTGGGTGTTTGCACTGCAATCTTTTATATGTCTTATACCTGAGGGGATCCAAATGGACCTCCTATCAGCTCTGACCATGTGGTGTATCATATTCACCACAGGAGCAAATGAGCTTTTTGAGGAGATTTAGCAGCTGTACATAAGTACAGGGGGGAAACAATGGAGACATTCTTTGCCAGTATGAAGAACAACTTGAAAAAAAAGCTGCTAGTTAATTGATGGTGCATCATGCAGTTTGGTGTATTTCTCAATGACAATACTAAAAATAAATCTTTCAGACCCCGACTTATTTACAGACCTCTCTTTGGGTCTGTTCTAGGTTGACCACTTTATGGATCTGGATCTAATTATCCTCTGGTCTGTTTGGGTTAGGTCTATTTGTCCTCACGTAATCAAATACAGTATCCAGATGTCCACATATGGGAAAAGAGCCCTTGTTGTTTGGTTACATCATGGGGAGCTTGCTGTTATGTTTGATTGATGCAATTGATCCTGACTGGCAGCACATCACAGCATCTCAGCACTCATAATTCTACACATGGCTGAGTGACTCTACACTATGGAAATCACTGGGGGTAGCAGGAAATATGGAGACTGGCTTCAGTTCAGTCAACATAGACACAGATTTGGGCTCAATGTATCTAATATAGGTCAGTGATTTTGTTATAGGTTTTGTTTAACAAGTTTTTTTTTTTTTTTTAAAATTTGCAC
>VXCM01005233.1:79106-104466 GCA_014773175.1 Lucifuga dentata
CCCCACACACACACACACACACACGTGTTGAGAAAGGAAATATAGGCACCCCCCTGCTTCACACACAGTGTGTGCAGCTGTGAGGTTGGCAATAGTGTTAGCCCAGCTGGCAATGTGCATAGCAATAGCATACCAGGGTTTTGTTGAAATTATAGATGTGCCAACAGATGTTTGGCAGTGATGTTACGGGTGTTGTTACGCTTCCTGTTTGTCTGTTTGTGTGTGTGATTGCACATATGTGAGTGTGTTCAGTCATGTGCTTGTGTGTACATCCCAAATGTCGTGTGTATGGGTATTTCTCATCTCACCATGGGTCTAAGAGATAGTGCAAGAGTGTGTGCATGTGCTCATGTGTGTATTGGAGATGAATTAAAGGAATCTAAAATGTACGTGAGTGTTTGACCGTAACCAACTGTCAGTGGTTCTCTTTGCTATATTGATGCTGCATTACAGGGAGCAAATGGAGCCTTTGGCAAAATAAAGTGGAACAAGAAATAAAATAAAAATGCAGAAACAAGATGAAAAAAGGGAGAGGGTGGTTAAAGAAAAACAGAGGAAACAGAGAAAAGAATGTACAGACAATAAATTGGTGAGAGTCTGATAGAGGGATTGAGGAGGATGAAGACAGAAGATCTGAATTGGTACAAGGGAGATGAAAAGTGGAATATAATACAGGAGGAATTAGGAGGAGAAGTTATATAATTTTACTTCACTGAAAGAGTGAAAAGGTTGCAAAACGACTTCTATGTGTAGAGAGAGAGAGAGAGAGAGAGAGAGAGAGAGAGAGAGAGAGTAACTTAATGCTCATAGGGCAAATCTGACAGCAGCATTTAGTACAATCCTTTGTAGTTTGTAATTATTCAAACCTTTTATTTGAACAGTCACCATAGTACCACACCAACCACTGGCCTCTCTTAAATATTCTTAAAATCAAATTAGCTACACACTTTCTAACCCACTGCTCTCATCCACTTCCAACACTGACAGAAATAACAGGCAGAACAAAGGGTAGAAAGAGGAAGGGGAGGATAGAGAACCAGACAGAAGAGAGGAAGATCACTGGAGGAAATGTACAGGAAGAAAGGAAGATGGAGGGTGACAAACATGGGAATGGGAAAAATTTGAAAGAATGGGTAGGAAAAAGTGTGAAGGAATGTAAAAAAAAAAAAAAAAAGNAAAAAAAAAAAAAAAAAGGAGAAAACATCTGTAAGTAAAGCTGAGGTGATTTTTAAAATTGTAAACATTGCGTGACATAACAAGGATTTGCAACAGTTCATAACGAGTGTTGAACAGCAGAAGATTGTGACAAAAGTAATAGAAAAAAAAGTGAAAAATTAACAGGGTATAAAATCAGTGAGCTTGAGAAAGAATGAGAGAGGAAAGTGTGTGTGAGAGGAGCCAAAAGAGATAGACACTATTACCATAATTAAAGCTGAGGATGAGGTCATTGCCAGGGGACATGGTGCAACTTTAATAGCCCAGAGATTTGGCCAGCATCCCATCGGCCCTTTAACTCTGCATTAAGCTGATTACCCCCACATTTAAGCAAAAATCACCGCCCACACTCCTTTCTCCCCTAATATCACTTTAACTAAAACATTTTTGGGAGTGGAGGAGAGAGAGAGAGAGAGAGAGAGAGAGAGAAAGCATGGTCATTTGTCCCAGTTTACCAATGTTTTATGCATTTATCAGTAATACCCATGTTAGCTTTTTTAAAATGCACTATTTATTTATTTATTTTTGGCACTACAAGTGGGCCACTTGTATTATGCATTGTGTGTGTGAGTGCCCTTTTTTTCATGAGATGAATGGTTGACTTGTGGAACCACTCTATGAAAGGGTTAGGTGCACTAGGCTTTAATACCAATAATTGCAGCTTTTGTAGGAAAACTCATTGTTTTAATGCTGCTGTGGTTATTATCGCAATCAAAATTATTCTCTGCATGTTCGTTCAAATTGCAGACAAGTGCAGCTAAAAACTGCACAAAGACAAGCTGTCCATTTTATCATACACACATTGGCATAGGAGAGAACTTCTGACCCCAATCATCTATATTAATCATAGTGATTAATAAATTGGGGGAATGTCTGCCTGAGAGCTGCATTGCAATTTCCAAGCGGATCATAGTCAGACAGCACAGCCCATGACAGCGACAGTTCAGTTTGTCATTATGTGATGCATCTACAATCCAAAATTTATTCAGATTCAGACTCAGATATGTGATAATTGTTATGGAAACATAATAGGAATGAGAAAAAATATGTTCAAAAATACAACACCACACACTACGCTCATTGCAGTTATCTGGCTTGAATTGTACTTGTAATTGTACTGTTTTTATATTTGCACTTTCTATAAGAAAAAATCAGTCTTGGTTTCTCTGTAAAATCCACAGACACTGTGGACACTTCAATTATTTTTTTAAACTTTATTAGGAAAAACCTGAATCATGAAACCCACTAACAGTGAAGTCTGTGGATTATCCTGAGTGTCTGGGAAATAGCTGTTGAAAAGGCATGTTGCCATCAAGTTTTGAGCTTCTGACTCACAAGAAAGTTTTTTGATGCTTTGAGCACCACAAACACAGTTAACAACTCCAGTGTACTAGAATGGTGGCAAAGGTTGGTGTGATGGCTATAAGGTTAAAAATGAATAAAACTGAAACTAGTCAGATGGTAAGATCATGTTAGAGACATGGGGTAAGATTCAGAAAGTAAAGCATCAGACTTACCATGTCGATAAAGTCAAATATTGTTACCACGTTCTCTAATTTATAAATGTCTGTTACCAACATCTTTTAGCATTTGCCTTCAAAGAGGCGTTATTGTGATATTTCTTTATTTACTTATCAGCGAACCAATTCAGAAACACATCATCACACAAAAATTAAAACCTATTTCAGTCTGGTCATAAATTTCAGAGGTACAGAATCTGATTGACATTTTAAACTGTATTTGCCACCATGTGTTAGTGGTCACTACATTCTAAATTCCAACATGTCTTGCATTTAGTTATTTATTTTGGCCACTAGTGGCAGAAGAACATCAAAACAATATGATACAGTGCTGACATGATATTGACTTACAAAGTTATTATGGCTAATGTGTTGGAATCAGCAGACAGAGAACAATATAAGCATCTTATGAAAACATCTAATGTTTCTGCCCACCTGACAAATGTGAGCCTAATATTCACTCTCCTTTTAGCTCTGTTTGGGTCTCCACTAACTCCTGAAAACTTTCTGGGTCCTTAGCTTGAATAGATATACAACTTTCTTTACCAGTTCGACATTAACTCTGTCTGTCTTTTGGTAGCATATAGTTGGCTTATCACAACTGTTTTAATTGAACCCACTTCCTTTTACAGATGGACCCGGGGTTGATTAGAGCAGCAAAGAACAGTGAACATGCAGCTGTAAAACCAAAACTGTAAGTGAAAAGCAGCTAAAATCTTAGAACATCTGCAGAGTTGTCGATAATTATGTGTTTGCCACTATGAGTGACCCTTTATCAAAATATTGATTAATGCAGACTTATGGTGGCAATATAATAATATGGCATAGCAATATTTTACGTTCCTCCCATCGACCATAGACAGTTGATGAGATATACTTATGGGGCAGAGATGGAAGGCAAAATCTTTTTGGAGCCCCCAAGCACCTTACATATGTGTGTGTATGTGCATATTTCAACATTATTGAGCAGTTATGTGCTTGTGAGAGAGGGCCTGTGTATGTGGGTGTGAGGCTTCCTGCCAGTACCCCACATATCTGGTGTTCACATTTGGCTGAACTTGCACTAGCATCTCTGGTTCAATGGAAGTCCCTGGTCTTTCTCTCTCTCTCTCTCTCTCTCTCTCTCTCTCTCTCTCTGCAACCACAGGATTAACATAGCAGGGTGGAACCACTTCAGCTAAAGCCTGTCTCCCCTGCAGTGCTCTTGTTTCATGGATTACTCTAGATCTAAGCTCACCACTCAGGGAGAAGTAGTCTTATAGAACATGGCATGTCAGAAATGCACCTTGAGTGTTGCGAGCCCCCTTTGTAACACATCAAATCCTCTAATTTTATCAGTGTGCTTTGATTTTGATATGTTTTTGCAATAAATTATATTTTTGTTGTGTTTCTTTATGCTATTTTTGACATTTGTGAACATCATGATTGTTAGTCTGATGTCAAATATATGGGAAAAAAAAAAAGTTTCTTGTATTTTGAGTCTTATTCTCATTCACAGAACCCTGAAGAAGGAAGCTGATGTAATAATTTGCTGGATTTTAATGTGGACTGCATCGAGCTGTTGTGAGTAATGGTAATGATGTGTCCATTCAGTTTTTGCTCATTCACATACAATCTACTAGTCATATCTAAATACACTCACCTCCATACCCTTTCTTTATCCCTTTCTGGTCCTTTGAGATCTACATTGACTTCAAAGTGGTGGGCTTCAGTATTACCTGATGCTAATAGTCCACATGAAAGGGAATCTGTATGAGGTGTGAGCGTCAGGAACTGATGAAGCCTCCTGGGGGACCCCTCTTTTTCCCGTCAATCCAGACAGTCTGTTCCCCAGCTGCTAGTTAGTGTGACTTCTAAAAGACCTTCATAGATACAGGGAGAGATATCTTGCATACACTACTGGGCTATGGACCTTTTAAAGCCACAAGCCACACAAGAGTAAAGGCCAGTTCAGAGGATTTACACTGTCCATGCCTTGATATTTTACTTGTATGTGGTGTGGGTGAGTGATCTGATAAATCTAAAGGAGAAATGTTTTGAAGTTAGTTCAGTCAACATGAGTTCAATCTCTCCTACACAAGAATATTATGATCATGGGTGTGCATAGGGGTACACATGTGTGCCCTCAGTTGAAAATGTGTATGTCAGCTCTGGCCAAAAGACCAAAAAAATTTTGCTACAGATGGATCAGCAGTTAACGTCAGAACATAACAATGGCACTGAGAACAGACTCCAAGACTCTTGTGTGCATACTGTACAAAATGCTTTATATTAATATTTATACCTTCACCTTCCTCTGAGATTTGACCAGTGTAAAGATAAGATTTTGTCATTTTTGGTTCATTTGCTAGTGTAGAAATGAACTCCTATAGAGATCTAAAGTTTCTACGTCAACTTTATTTTACTGGTAGTCAGTTTTGGTGGTGGACTAAAAAAAAATAAATAAATAAAAACTAATGTGCACCCCTGATTATAATTCAGGATCATTGTTTTAATTTGTCCAGTTATTACTACACCTATACATCATGCTGCCAGGCACAGGTGTTCATATAGAACAGAATCACTACAGACTCACTCGGAGAAAATACAGAATTAATTTGCATGATTGTACCATCAATATGCCATTTTTTTAAACCCAAAATAAACATGTTACTGGTAATGAAACAGGAGATGCAGGCCTGACTTTCCATTTTGATACCTAATACACTATGTTAGTGAGCTCAAATGCAATCTTACACCATACAGCTCATACACATCCACTGCTTATGCAAAAGCATTTTCACCTGTAGACCTAGAAATGCATCACAACACTGCCAAGGTCACAAAGCACAATGCTGGGCTGGAGATTTCTGATTTCAGATCAGCAGTGCATGTGTGGATATCTAGCCACCTTCACTGAATATTAAATCGAGCCAGACCGGAAAATTTCATGTAGCGAATTTTAACAATTTCACATACTCCAGGATGGGCGTAGGTGAGGGAAAACTTTGCACAAAACACTGAAAAGTTCATTGTGTTTTCATAGCTTTCTCCTGCATAGCAGTGGTTCTGAGGCTTGATTTGATTCATAAAAGCTCTGTGGCTGCCTGAACCTCCCTTTCATTTGACTCTACTCATTTGGAACATTTCCTCATTCAAACAGGGGCTTTGATTAAAAACAAAAGGCCGCTTATCTCAAAGGGCTGGGTTTCTTCCCCCAGCCTTTGAAAACAGCTCCCAGCAAATTATGGTAAATAAGTGCACAAAACACTTCTCATCGTGCATATGCAGGTCAGCTTTCTTCAAAACATAAGTCTACAATGAAGCATAAACAAGGTGCTGTGATGCATGTGGGCAAAACGATTAACACTGATCTATGTCTATGTTATGTTTTTGCTTTGCTTTTCCTCTCCCTTCTTTCTTGGTTTTATTTTAACAACAATCAGTTGAAGACAGAGAAAGGAATAATTTCCGACAACTACTGATAGATGGCTAATCTCTAAGGAAAACAGACCTCTTACAGGCACCGTCAGTGATGTCAGCTTTTTCATGTTCCAAATTAATTCCTGAATTTAATAGCTAGAGGCAGTTTGGAGAAAAGCGAATTTCATCTATAATTAAACAACACACTTCAGATGATTTCTAAAGGACTGAAAGCTTTTGCCTATGACATTCTAACATCTGGGCAGTCACAATGAAAATAAACATGTTGAAAATGTGTAACAAGATACTCTTTCATTGTCTCAGTGTCTCTTAATTTATATCATTCTATCTTAATAACCAGTCTTACTCCTGAAAAAAAAAAACAAAAAAAAAAACTTTCTGGTTATAATCAGAAATTCTTGTTATCAGTCTATTTCTCATCTGTGGAGACAATTTATCCGGTGTAACACAATTGCACCCCAATTTCAGTGCCTGCAAATGTTAGCCTTTCTGACATGGGCACTGTTACAAAGCAGTTGCAACGGCATGCCCATAATGAAATTTAAATCAGGCCACGTTTCAGCCTAATTTTGAATATCATCAGAGAATCACTTTGAGGTAATGACAGTAGTTTCTGTCCATGCCGTGAAGCAGAATTTGCTGCCCTCTGTAAAAAATACCTGCTTCTTCAGGCCCCAGTTGCTGGAGTTGGCATTCCATTGCATGTAGTTGCATCATGTTGAACCTCTTTGAAGTTCCAGTGGCACTTCTTATCCCGTTATTCAGTCTCAGCTTCCATTCTTTGACCAAAATAAAAGACAAATGTGAAGGAAAACCTATCAACTAACACAAATACCTGGTGCTGTTGCAACCAGTCTCATAGTGTCACCAAAGGAAAGCTCAATGTCATTCTTTATCCAGCATCTGTTGGTGAGTGCTGGAACTTTGTATGATGGTTAAAGCAAACTTACAGTCGTGCACTTAAAATGACTCAGAGCTAAGCATAGATCTGAGCTTTTTCTCTCCTCTCATCTGTCAGTTATTAACTCTGCATCAGGATCCATGGGGACTCACTTTAGATGCTTCATTTTTTTCCCCATCTCTGTTCTGTTTTACTTTATCCTATATAACTCTCTCTAGTCACAACATTATCTCAGTAAATACACCATTTGATCTCCTTTCATCTACGTTGCACCTCCTTTTCTATGTATTTAATTTAGCACGTTTTCAATCCTTCCCCTTCAGCCTTTCTTACAATTTTTTTCTGTCATCTGTTTTCACTCCTTATCCTTCCTCAATCGTTCTCTCCCTATCGCTCATCCTTGTGCTGTCTCACTTGGTAGAGCGAGACATTGTGTGCAGATGCTGCCAGTCTCCAAAGAGAGAAACCAGCTAATGCATAGCAAACACTAATCAGCTAAACTGGGCAGGGGTAACACAAAAGGATGGGCTCTCATTCTGTGTTCAGGGCATTAACACCCTGCTTTCCAGCCATACATTTCAATAAGCCCCCCTGCAGTTTGTTCAGCTCAGACAACTGACATATGTATTCATTCAGAGCAGAAATTATCGGCTTTCTCACCAGGAGCCTTTATCATCCATAGGGACCTCTGAGCTGGAGTGAAGAGAAGTCTCTCTCTCTCTCTCTCTCTCTCTCTCTCTCTCTCTCTCTCTCTCTCTCTCTTTGATCATTTATTTGCCCTTGAAGCAATTTCCTGTCACCTCTGTGATATGCTAAGCATTAGGCCAGGGTTTCCCAGGTTTTTTGAAACAAGCACCACCTTTAAACTTCAAGCATCACATCTAAGTACCACCTCACCAACAAGCAACTCGAAAAAAATAAATAAATAAAGGACCATACCACCATTTTAGGACCATTTTGCATGTTTGAGCCTAATATATTCAATTTTCATACACGTAAGGTCACTGACAATCATTTTCCAAAGCATACTACTGGAACGGTGTTGTTAAATTTTTTTCCAGACTGCATTGATTTCAGTTCATTCTGGTACACTACTAAAATCAACTTGTTCATACTTGAAACATTCTTGGGATAGGTAATCCATCATCGACACGTGTATTCAGGTTTGTTTGTTTGTTTTTTTTTTGTTTTTTTTTTGTTTTTTCTTTGTTTGGAAGTTTTGTAATTTTAGGGTTTAAACACAGTAAAAAGCATGGAGTGAATGTAAGTCTCCACCAGGGAATATAGTCCCAAAAGAAGACCTGCGTTTTTTAAAAAATTTAAACAACCATGACTTCATAATGTAGTGTAACTACTAGCAGGTGAAACATTGATTTTTAAGGGTGGGTGTATCGCTTGAATATTTGATTTTGAAAGATTATGCGATTTTGCAAAATATCAGGAAAGCTGAAATATGGTTTTATTCTTTGGAAAATGATTGTCAGTAACCTTAGGTGTATAAAAATTGAATAAATTTGGCTCAGACATGCAAAATGGGTGGTGTGGTCCTTTAACAAAAACCTGTGTGCTATACTGAAACCAAAAAGTGCACAGTACGAAAGTGAGAAGATGCTAACATCCACCTAGAAAACAAAAGCACACAGATGCATACAAGGCAAATTTGGTCATTTTTAACATAACATCTAATTATTAGTTAAAAACAAACAAAAAAAAACAAAAAACAAACAAAAAAAACCCAATAATATTTAAGCTTACTATTTATTAATTAATGAAACACATTCCATTTGTGAGTAATAATGTGAAAAATAATTTCCATAGATTTCAGGTGTTTTGATTCTCTGCAAACATTTTCAGTCATCTTTTGTACCACCGAGGCAAACTTCAAGTACCACAGCTGGTACCACAGTTTGAGAACCATTGTATCAAGCCATTAGTATCCTTTTCCTAATTTCAATACTGTCACTTAAGATTGAATAGGGACATGGCTATGAAAAAGTCAACCTTCTGGTCTTCTGGGGATTAGTCAGCCAGTGGTTCCATTGTCAGTGCTGCTGTCAGGTTCAGCATAGTTTAAAAAAAAAAAAAAAAAAAAAAAGCAAATAGTCCATGTCAAATGCTATAAACCATCAAAACGATGGCTGAGTTGATATGAACATAACAAATGTCACAGACATATATTCATAAGGAGCCTGGTGACCTATTCGGAGGAAACTGGGAATGGGAAACAGACTGATTATAACTAGGAAAAACAATTTTGTTCTTGTTAAAACTATCAATAATTCACCATTCAGAAAAAGTCAAAACCTCATTGCTATTACAACTAATGGTTTTATCTGTAATGCTTTCCACTAAGCGAAAGGAGTGCCATTTGTTTCTCCCATGGCACACAAATGCTTGATTTACTTCAACTGACATCCATCATAGATTGCTTCTGGTCTTAAATAGGTTTTTGCATTAAGACATGGGTATTCCTCACACTAGAAATTGGAAACATACCCCATTCAGGGGAACCCTAGATACACCCTTGATAGAACACATGATTTTCATATGGAGGGATAATACATGGGCAGTAATCAATGAGACTGTGGCTTTGGTGATATAAGTAATGCTCTAATGTTGGGGGGGGGGGGNGGGGGAGAGAGAGAGAGAGACAGACTGGAAAGCTAGACCTAGAGGCTGTTAAATTGCCCATTTCATTATTGATAAGCATCACAGGCAGAACTCAGCATTCCAATATGACTGACAGCTGAGTCTCAGCCACTGATTTTCCACATGAGAGAGAGAGAGAGAGAGAGGAGAGTCAAGCAATGAGGGATGTGATGGTCCAGTTTCACTTTAAATGAAGCCCTAGGTACAGACAGACAAAGTGAATACTTATCAGTGTACCCCTTCATAATAAGAGTAATTTAAAGTAATGCTAGTTAAGTGACAGATTCTGCTTTGCACAATGTCAAACTATGTTTGATGGTGAAATTTATTTTCAAGGCAGTTGTATAAACAAGATACATCCAAGGCAATCTTAATAGAACCATTCTATTAAAAAGTAGTCACATGAAAACCAAAGCATGTAAATAAATAATAAATACATAAATAATTATGGCTCTGTGATTTCACTGAGTGTCTTTTTTCACACATCCAATTACAAACAATGTCAGTCTGTCAGTGCTTTCCTTCAAAGGGAAAAGTGCTGTTTTTCAGGACATTTTATTAAAGATATGGTGAGAATTAATTAATTGATTTTTATCAATACTCATAGTGGTATGTGCAACAAGTTGGGTAAAAATTCTGTGGAAACCCAGAGCTGATGTTAAATGGTGTTTTCCTCTATCCCCAGGCCCAGCAGTGGACATCAGGCTGTGCTGTTATAAAACTGCTGAACTGAATAATAGGAAACATCATTTCCTGTCCTAACCTTTTGAAACTACATTTTGTCTGTGAGCCCTACTTTTCCCAAGCAAAGAGCAGGTATGTAATTGATTAATCAATCATATATCCATATTGTATCTGCTTGGGCTAATCTAATTGTGGCTGATCCTACTGGCCTGCATGGCCACACCATGAACACCATTTGGTGCGCTCTGATCATCAACACCTGTCAACTCTGAAAAAAAATTGAGATAATTATCATTTTCATTTTTGATCACCCTTCACTATCCCTCATCCACTTGTCGTTTGCAAACTCTACAACTACCATAGTGAATGATAACTTCACTATAGTCCATCTGCCTCTGTCTCCTCTCCCTGCATGATAACATGGTGGACCTTCACATGTTTTATCTACCAATAGGAAGCACCCTGCCAGTGTCATACAAATCCACCAGCATGTGTGAACTGCCAGGTCATTCCTGCTGCTTTGTATATTCATCACTGAGAGTTCTATCAGGTCTCTTTTCCAATCACAGGTGGATAATGGCAGAGATGAGACATATGGATGTCTCGAGTCATGTCCCCCTGACAGTGCTCCTCCCTCTCTCTCTGACAGCGAGGAAGAAATACAGCACAGGCACATGGAAGTTTCATCATATCACTCTGGAGTTTCCTGATCCTGCTCTCCTCGTCAGCAAGGCAGTGCTTCCCGGCAAACTGCTAAAATGATCAGTGTCTCCTACAGTCTCCTGGGGGAGTAGTTTTCAGCCTTTTTGGATGTACTGAGCTGCAACCGGTCTTACAGACTGGGTCGAGCATGTTTGAGCAGGAAATATCACCCTTCTAAGTAGAAAATAAATGCAAGATAATTCAGGATTTAGACTGCCAATTCAATGAAAGTGTCAAGTAACTCCCTCCAACATCATGTGCAAGCCTGTCTGCATATTCAGGCAGATGACTCCATTAGAATGATTGTAACCTCCATACATCATGATTATTAACTATAAACTGATGAAATGTAATACATACAGAAACTCTAGGAAAAATATTGATTACAAGCTAAATTCACAGTAATTTGTCTTCATGGTTTGATGAGGATCGCTTTAGTACACAAATGTATCAGTGGGGGACTGTAGGTTATACAAGAGGTTGAAATAACCCTACCAGATGTTTCTTGGTTGGTTTTCCCCAACAGGAAACAGTAAAACTCAGCATCCCGAAACACAAACAGAGAACAAAAAGAAGAATGCAGCAGGTAAAGAAATTTATGATGCCAATGTCAGTGCAAAACCTGGAAAAATAAGCTTCATCAGTTTAACATATGATACTGTACTGCTTGGCAGTGTAATATGTACTTGTATCCACAATAATTTGGTGGTTACTGTGTCACACAGGTGTTAACATTTGTATTTTTTTATATGTATTAAATGTTTGAAATTAAATGTAGGCAATTTTGCGCTCAAGTGCAATTCCTCCACCTTTAATTGTCCATTTAGTTTTTGACTGATGCTTTGAGTGTGTGTTTCACAATCCTGCATGATGTGCATCAGGATGCATTGTTTTATTATATCACTTTATCAAATTTAAAATAAGCTGCCCTGTTGTTACCTTTAGGAGTGGTTTGAGAGACATTGTTTTAATGGAACTAAAGTACAGTGGTTCTCTCTAATGTGTGGAAATGGTTGTCAACAGGCTTTCAGCTGCTGCACTACAATTAGAGCTTTGTCACTGGTTGGCGGATGGCGAGCTTCCCATCGCACTGAATTACAATGCTGTCAAGTGTCTCATATCACTTATGAGGTTGGCAGGGCATATCCATTCCAAAAATATCAGGTGTGGTACTGACTTCCAACACTTAATGCATGCTGCATATTCAAAAGTCTGCCACAACTGATTGGCAGTGGATCTCTCTCTCTCTCTCTCTCTCTCTCTCTGTGTGTGTGTGTGTGTGTGTGTGTNATCTCTCTCTCTCTCTCTCTCTCTCTCTCTGTGTGTGTGTGTGTGTGTGTGTGTAAGTGCATATCCATAAATTTCTGGGTAAGTGAGCAGTAAACTTAAAAGACATACACACACACAGCACATTAAGGACAACGAAATGCAGAGTAATGTACCTCCCCTCACTTTATACCCACCGTGACAATGTCCACATATAGATTGGCTAATAATAAGCGTTCGTTTTAATAAAGCCATAACCATAGCTCATTAACAGCTGTGTGAGATCGCTGGCTTCCTCTGAACATGCTTTTTAATGACCCCCATGGGACAGATCATCTGAATATGCAACACTGATCTTTTAATGTAGAATAGCACAATCTCTAGGGCTTACTGTGAATTGTTAACAACCAGACACTTTGAAACCTGACACACACACACACACACACACACACACACACCTGACATTCACCTTAATTCTTGCTTCTCTTTTGNACACACACACACACACACACACACACACACACCTGACATTCACCTTAATTCTTGCTTCTCTTTTGCTGCATAACCCAGGCTTGTTTGCAAAGTTTTACAGCAGATATGCAAGGTAAAGCATTCCTTTAAACAGGGAAAAAGAGTCATATCTCTGCTATTCATGACCATGTAAGAGGAAAGGTAAAGACTTTGGCAGATGTTCAGCTAAAGATACTGTAATCTGTTTTGATTAATTAATAGATTAATTAATAAGTCTCAAGATAGATAATAAAAGCATGCATGTTTCATCTGGAGTTGTCACAAAAAATTTTTAAACGACTAAAAGTGACACACCGCTTGGAGAACACACGCACTCATTGAGCGTTGCAATGGACACTTATTGCAAAATTGCTAGACAACAGCATGGTTAACAAAGACAGGTCTCCATGGAAACAGTTCTATTCTGAACGTCATTCCCTTTAGCAATAGCTTGTATTTTTGACAATGACTCTTTCATATGCCATTTATTGCCATATGCTCACCTATTATTACATTTATCTATTTCTTTAAAGATAGTTGATTGGACAATGAAAGAAAGATGCTTTTGTCATTACTCAAGTCACCACATATTAAAAACATTTATATCTTTGAGATGAGATATTAACAAGTCTCTCTCTCTCTCTCTCTCTCTCTCTCTCTCTCTCTCTCTCTCTCTCTCTCTCTCTCACGATGTACACACACACACATTAATCTGTCTCTTATTCATATACCAAGACAAACCTTGTTGTCGGGCACATTCACTTGCAGTTCTTAAATTAAAAAAAAATAAATAAATAAGACTGCATGACACTGGTTTGGTATGATTTTTTATTTTTTCAGCTCCTTTTACACATCCTTTGGAGAGGAAACAACATGGCACATATCTCATGTGTGCAGAAGTGTACAGAGAACTACAGACGGCCAAAGTGGAGGAGGGAATGCTTGCTATGTCGACAATTTCTGCCCACAGACTAACTAGGCTGTCGTGTTTGTAGTTGTTACTGATCATTCATAATGCCAACAAGCAAGAAAAAGCTTGTTAAAAGGCTTACACAATGTAAAAGGCTGTTTTAGGGAAATTATTTCACCAGTTTTTTTGTCTTCTCTTCTCTGTGTTCTCTGTCTAAACAGTGTGTTCACTTTTAGTCGTTTAAAAAATTGAATAACAAACTCCAGACAAAACATGCATGCTTTTGTTTTCTGTCTTCAGACTTATTAATTAATCTTGATTATGCTGTAACTCAAAACATGTTACAGTGTAACATATTGCAACATGTGGCAACTGAATGTCTGCCAAAGTTATTACCTTTCCTCTTACTTGGTCATGAATAGCACAGATATGACTCTTTTTTCCTGTTTAAAGGAATACTTTACCTTGCATGTCTTGCTGAAACACTTTCTGAACAAGCATGTTTCTGAAAACAGAAGCTGAATATATGCAGCAAAAGAGAAGTGAGAATTATGCCAGAGACTGTCCATTCTGGCTATGTTTTGGAATTTTGGCTGAAAATAGCATACCCAAAATCAGTCAGTAATACCTCCACAAGTGTAAAACCAGAATGGTTAATCTGGGGCTCTATGGATATGTGACAATTAGGAGAATTTAAACATACAGTAAATCTTCCTGTCATGATCACAGACAGAGACTCCTCTCTTTAGAAAGAGAGGAGTTTAATATCACAAATGACTGTTTGAAATCTTATTAAAATATCAAACTGAAAATCAAGCTGCAAAGTGAATATCATGGTACAGTTCACAACAAAGCTTGGATGCATTTGAATCAATATGCATATTCCTGCTAAATCCCTTTAATGTGCTGCAAATGAAAAAAAAAAAAAAAAAANAAAAAAAAAAAAAAAAAGTCTAAGTCTCTGAAATGGTCATTAATTTGGTCTTTTCTTAGCAAATTTACTAAGCTTTTAATGCCATTCCTATCAGGCCAAAGCTTCATATTTTGAATTAATCTATCATTGTCTGTTTGAATGAGGAAACAATGTAATCCAGAAGTCAAGTGTTTAACACTCCTAATGTCAAAGCTAATCCAGAAAAAATCCAAAGTTTATCCCAAAACCCACGTGTAAGCAATCTTGATGGTATCCCACTGTGCAGTTGCACTTTATGGAAAACCATATGCGATTAAAAGTGAGAGAGTGATGGTGTGGTATCAATATTTTAGCTCTAATTCATTGAAAATGATGTTGATTGCATATCTCTAATACTTTAATACTCTGTAATTGTATATTTAATAGTCAGATGGTTATCTAAATTCCATTTCATGCACATCTGTTTGTACTTTGCATTGAATATGTAGTTTGATTTCAATTGTCCTTTATAAAGGATAAAAACAAATATGTGGTACAAATGTTCTAGAAATTGTTTATATAATGTAGGCATTCCATTCCACAGGAAATACAAATCTCATAAGCAATACAGTAACAAGCAAGTGAAGGTCTTTGTGACAAAGTGAAAAGATCCATGCTAACACAAGTGAACTTAACTTAACCTTTTGTCAATCTATTTTGTTTAGCATTAAACGAAGGAACAAAGAAAAGCTTCACAACCTTGGTACAATCATAGCAAACAGGAAGTGTATCCTCATATGAAAAGCAGATAGTTTTTCCTTCGCTTTTTCCTCATCCTGTGCTAAACTTAACACAAAACTGTTTGGAGGAATGGAAATAACAAATATCATTAAATGTGGAAGGATGACTGTGACTGCTCAGTGAATAGTAGTCCTGCTGCCTGAGGAAGATAAGGAATTGGGAAACTCTTTTGATCTTGACTTTTGATTCAGACTGAAGACACACTGTAGTCACAGTGGTGACTGGGAAAATGCCTGCACTCACTTTGTTGTTTCCCAGTCCTTCCATTAAGTGCTATAAGCAGTTGACATAAATCCAACATTCAGACGCTGATAATGGATACTCATTATTACCAGCAGTTGGTATATTTTTCATTTAAAAACACAATATGTTCAGCTTGGCCATATCTTCATCATTTGCATGCACAGTCTGCCAGGTTGCACAGTAATTTGGGTAGATAAAGTGTGACGTCAAATGACATGTTTTCAATTGTGTTACCAATTATGTATTGGATTTAGTTATTACAGCATACAGCTGATTATGTACCTGAAATAAGCTCATTGTTGTTAGTATTGTAAAAGGCTACACCGATTTTACACATCAAATTCAGCTTATTAGTCTTGGGTGATTTTATTTTCATACTATTCTTCATATGAAAAAAAAAAAAAAAAAAAANAAAAAAAAAAAAAAAAAAAACATGTATTGAGGCTTTTGTGGCTCTAGAGGGCACAGTCAGGAAAACTGACCTCTATGACATCACAAGGGTCACTTTCTGTTGGAGACTGCAAGTTGGAAAAACTAAAGCGACTCCTAGGTTGGACTGAGTTCACCAAAAAGGTCAGAGGCTTTAGTTCACAAAGTAGCACCAACACTTGTTGTCTAAAGTGTTGCTTCTAAGAGGAAGTAACACTTATGATGTCATAGAGGGCAGTTTCCATGACTTTGCACAATCCCTCTTGAATTTAGCTAATGCTCTTTACTACAGTTAGTTTACATGATAAATGAAACCTGTTTGTTTACTGTAATAATCGCATTGTAACTCTCGACTAAGTCTTTATGCACTTCTTGCTGTAAGGTCACCTTACAGCAAGAAGTGAATTGAATGTTTTTGCATGACATACCTTAAATGTACAATAATGTTTATTAAACAATAATACAAACAAAACAATCTATATCATCTAAAATGTGTTTAGTATATTATACTGTTGTTAAACCTCAGTCTTATCTAAATTTTATTTGGCTCACAATCTTCAGTAATGCCTTCTGGTTTTAAAGTTTTTCTTTTTTTTTTCTTTCTTTTTTTTTTTCTGTATTTTGTTTTCCCCCCATTAAATTAACTGAATTAACACTGTGAAGGAATTATTAATCACAAAGCAAATAACAAGGATAACAGAGTGTGGTCCTGGAGTCTCGCTGGAAACCACAAAATTATTAAATCACTATCCCAACAAACTCCTAAATTCCCAAACCTTGTTATTCATTAACTGTTAGAAGTGTTAGCTAATCAAACAGCATAGCACATAATACAAAATACAAACATCACAGTATGTTTTCACAGTTCATTTGCCAGCATAAAGTTTTGTAGCTGGTACTATATTATTCAGCTGATGTGATTAACTGAACAAACTGATCAAGAACATTTATATTACTGCTTATTAAAAGCTATCCATTATGTTTTACAAGAATCATGAAGTAATTCTGTTGGAATTATATTTGTAACTGCAAGTAATAATCACTCCTAAATCTCAGTGGGATGACAAAAAATATAACACAAACTCATGAAAGGTAGTGACACTGGAGTCCCTATTAGCAGGTTTGACCGAGTGTGACAGAAAGCACACTCAGCATTTAGAGACAGGAGCTATGGGATTAAAGAGCCTGTACTGCAACTTTAGTACACAGGTTTCAGCTTGTACTTATCAATTACCTGGAAACATTCTGAGAGGTCTGCACAAATGAAAACAAAAATAAAACAGGAACAAGTATTACTGCTCCAATACAAATTTCCGTGTATTTACAGTGCATTATCTCTTAATGTTTGAATGGTATGTGCATTCAGACACCTAGTCTGTAGTGTCCCTTTTTTTTTTTTCTTTTATAATGCTTAACAGAACACAACAAACATGGTTATTATTCGGGAAAATAAAGCATAAGCAGTGACACTGCCGTACCTTAAGTGCAGTTATGAATCCAGAGCAGTGCTACTAATTTAAAAGCTATAAAACTAAACACCTCTGTGGAAACACCGGGGAAACGTTCATACAGCTGACAACACTAACATATGGTTTTAAAACTAGAGGCAATGTGACAGAAGGTCTATGTGTGTGTCAGTGAACCCACTGTGAATCTACTCTACCATTTATATTCAGACTTGAAAAAGAAGCTTTCACATGCTAGAAACCTGATATAATTATATCTTTTAATGTGAGCTTCTAAGTGTGACATTTAATGAATATGCATGTGACATGGTCATCATCTTTTTACCATGTATTTTGTTATAAATGTTAATGACAAGCAATAAAATGGTCAAATTAATGCTGAAAGGAAAATTTTCTGTATCCTTGCAAAAAAAAAAAAAAAAANAAAAAAAAAAAAAAAAAAGGCTGAACTAAAATACTCTGAGGTCTGTAATTAAACAGAAATGTTTTATATATGGTCATTTCTTACAAGGGAAAGGAAGGGAAGGTGAAGAAGGAAAGGAAAGAAGAAGAAAATGGAGACTAGCTTTTTCTACAGCTGACATGACATAGGCTAGTTCTGTTTCAGATTAAGTCTTTTAGATCAGAAACAACAAGAAAAAGAACTTGTTGGTGCAAAGGTTTCATCTTGGTCTCACAGAGTAAGCTATTTCTTACTAATATACAAACTAATTGAGCATTTCTTCTATGAACTCACGTGTCTTCCACAGATTCCGGCATGTGGGCAAGGTCAAGAGTGGCAAATAATTGGTGCATTAGTGTCAAGCATTTCCACCATTTGCTGGAGTACTGACCATTTTCTACAAGACAGGGCTGCACATATTAGAAGGGACTATCTTTCCTCTTTTTCTGCCCTGTCAAAACATACATCAACTTGTTTATTTTTCATGACATATCCTCATGAACCAACATAAGCCCTCATGATAAAGCAATAACTGAGACGCTCACTCTTAAGAGAAAATATGTTACTTTATCATCTAACCAAGATTAGCTGAAGGGTCGCCGCTGGCCTTGAGTTTTAAATGTGTATCTGTGTGCACATGCAGAACAGGGACTTGGTGCTCTGCAATGACATCAAGGGGGATGAACTTGGGCACCTCCTTAAGTCTGACAAAACTGCATCAGGGTCAGAGCTTTGTTGCATACAGAATCAACCATAGATGTGGAGGTACATGAAACAGCCTTACCAAGCTGCTTGTCTTCATTAGTAATTGCTCTGTCATATGTGACAAAGGAAATCGTTGAATTAAGACGTGTCTCCTGGCATGCTGTCTAAAACAACATAAGGCAGGGAATGATGAACAAAAGAAGTTGGGATAAGGCAAAAGATATGCTTCTAATTCATTTCAGTGGAAGCTGCATATGTGGTTCAAATTATCATTTAGATATTATACCAGTATAACACACACACACACACACACACACACACAAAGCATTTGACAACCAAGAAATGACNTTAGATATTATACCAGTATAACACACACACACACACACACACACACACACAAAGCATTTGACAACCAAGAAATGACATGTTAATTGCACCCACTGGTTAACAGGCCGAACAACCATTCAGAGTAAAAAGGGAGAAATCAACAATGGCTGATGGGAAATTGTCTTCCTGCCAGAGCTGTCAGCACTGACTTGGAGGCTCAGCAGCTGCAGCACCTTTCAGTGGATATGTAATACCGCTACAGCTAATGTTTTTAGGTTGGCTTGCAGGATGGTAAACAATATCTGTCAAACCACGGAGCTGTGCAATTGACAGTTCCATTTACTATACATTCCATTTTATTTTGGAATAATAATTAGACAGATTTTAGAGGTGTTATCACAAGCGCAGCCCTTTACATCAGTATTTTAATAAAATGACTGTAATGTAATGGACATATGGTTTGGTGTTGAAAGATGATTTTTTTTTTTTTTTTTTTTTTTTTTTTGTATTAGTATCCTATAAGGAAAGCCAGTACTATATCAACTATACTGTAGCTCTGGAAAATAGCTGATGTGACTGAAATTCAGGTTGTTCTAAGTCCAGTGATACTAATCATCTAGTCACAAGATCTCAACTGCATGTGAAAAATAAATAAATTCACATTTTTTAAATAATGACAGTCCATAGTATCATCTTTTGAATGTATTACTGTGGATTTAGGATGATGTTCCCATGACTCTCCTCTTTCCTCTTCATCTGAGGTGATAAAAGGTAACTCTTACCACCACACACACACACACACACACACACACACACAGATGGGTTTACATCAGATTATTTCTCTGTTAGACTCATTTGCCTCTATTATTATGGCACAAATACAGGTCTATTGTGAATCATTTTTGGATAAGAGCAGTTTTCTCTTTGGAGAGGGGAGCCATTAGGAAGGTGTACCCCTGTTAAAGGGCATAAGAGGAGCTGATTTGAATAGGCATTGCTAAAGCCCTCCATATCTCTCTGCTGATAATGTATTCCTCCTCCTAACAATGCAATATCCTGCTCCAGTCACTTTTCCAGTGTGCTATGTTGAGCTTCTGGTTACCAAAGTTGCGAAAAGGAGTTGGTCACACCCACATGCCCTCACACTCGCAGCTTACTCTTGCTTTTGTCCTCACAACCCAGTTTTATTAAAATAAAACCCACAAATCCGGAAACGTGCAGAGGGTTGTGATCTACAATTTCACATTTCAAATATTTTCAGTTAACAAAATAAACTATAATGCTTGGACTGCAATTTTCAGGCAGTGCAGTTTAAAACTTTAGCACAGATACATTTTGTGCTTCTTTTAATATTTTTTCTTAATCAAAAACTTCTTCTACATCAAAAAATAAAGTAGTCTGTTCACACAAGCCACATATAGACATTGGCATCTCCAATGTGTTTACATGTGAGAAACGGTGATCAGTAACTAATAACTAAATTGTCTAAATGCAGTTCTCAAATTTATCGACACCTCTCAAGCTACACACATGCAAAATTATAATTTTCTATCTGCTACTGTTTATTTTTAATTAATGAAAACATCAACCACTCAACCTTCTGTTTGCAGAGCATTTCACCATTAAAAAAAAACTGTTTAGTTTGTAGTTTGAAGAAAGCTGATTAGTTGTTACCAAAAACAAACAAACAAACAAACAAACAAACAAACAAAAAAGATGCCAGGGGACAGTATTTACTGATTTCCCTACAAAACCTTAATTCTTGTAAATATCTCCCACAAACTTGGTGTGTTTGTGGACAAAGAGCCTGGGCTGGGAATCAAAAAATGTAAAACTGAAAATGTTTTATGACTCTGACTCAGAGCAGCTTAATATCAAGATCACTTCTTAAAAAAATATAATTCCTGACTTGTGATTTTATAGAGAATTTTACATTTAGTGATTCAGCATGTTAAATTTAATGGAACAAGTCTTCTTCAATTTCCTCATTTTCCATGGTTCTGTGATGTGTAGATGAGAAGTTATAAAGTATTACATAGGACCCAATTGGTAGAGGTTAAATATATTCCTTTTGTACTGTTGAGAATTTGAAGCACACTGAAATCATATAAAATATACATACCTTTATGGTTTGTGTGGGGGCGCGTTTGCATGTGTCAGTGAGTTCTTGAGTTGATTTTCAGTACAAAAGATAATGTCATAAAAAATCATTATAAAATTCTGTAAGAATTTATGAATGCACTTGTATTTGTTCTAAACAAAAACATATATAAATCTTATTTCTTTTTGCACCTTAAGAGAGAATCAGAACTTCCACAGTGTCCAAAACTATAAACACATGATATTCTTACCTTATAATTCATGGATAACCAATGTTCAGTAAATGTCTGTGGCTAATGTCTGAAAATCACCTCATACAGTTGTCCATTTGCAGCAATTTAAAAGATTTCTGATCAACTGATCAGGCTTAAAAAATTATACCAAAGGTATTCCAAAGCATCTATTGGGAACATGAATTGGTTTACAATATTTCTATTTACTTCAGCACACTAACGTTTTCAAACACAAACCAAGTCTTCAGCAATTTGTGGAGCAGAGTGAGACTCGTCAGAGGGCTCCGCCTGTGATAACAAAACCAGAGTTACATTTCTTTGCAATACAGATTTTGCTCCATAGGGGGTTCAATTTATTTATTTTTTTCTGTTTTTCCTGACTTTATCATCCCTTGTGTACTACATGTACCCAAAGACTGCAAGACACTGCTAACTACACTGTCCCTAAAACAAAGAAGAAAACAGAAAGATTAACTCTTAGTGTGTATGGTATCTCTGATAGCGACCTCCTGGCATCTCATCCCTCACTTTCGTCTGCTGTCTGTTGAATGTCCAGTGGCTGAATGTGTGTGAGTGAGACTTGGTTTATTTTTACTCATTTTCAGATACTTATTTTTGCTTTTTCCAGATAGGCCAAATTCCCATCTCATTGCTCACTGTTTTTGTTTGTTTTAAATTACTTCTAAAGGGCAAACATAGCCAGTCACACATATAGAACTCCTAAGGGTTGAGTTTGGGAGGCTCACTGCTATACTCAGCTTTGTTGTAATTCTGTTCCAAACACAGCTCTTGAGAGGAGAGGAAATGGGTGCAGCATTGCAAGCACCTTGTTGCTGAAAAGCCCAACTGGTGCATACACTCCAGTTCCATTATTCTCAGCTTTCCCCAAAGATACATGCTCTGCATCAAGGCACTTGAAGCAGTGCATACAGGGATGTCCATTGCATTGGCTAATACTCCTGCATGTGAATTTCAGTAAACTGAAGCAAATTTATGTGAAATTAAAACTTTTTTTTCTTTTTTTTTTTTTTTTTTTTTNAAAAAAAAAAAAAAACGTAATTCATTTCCTGATCTTTTAAAAGTACCAAGCACCTTAATATTATTGTTATTGTTGTTGATGATGATATAAATGTGTATCAATATGCTATCAAGTGAAAACAGTATTTATGGGGTACAGCAACAGGTTAGGCTAGACTACTGAAGTCACTCAGCACTTAGCATGTTCAGTAGTCTCGGCTGCGTTTAATACACTGGTACTGGATATGTCAGTAACAATTTCAAACACTGCAAAGGCTTGTGGGATGGATTTTTTTTTTTTTTTTNTTTTTTTTTTTTTTTCATTTTCAGTTCATTTCAAACATGCTGAGACAAATTGAGGTAACTGAATCAGGACTCTGCAAGTGAGTAAAACTTGTTCTGTTAATTGATTTACTCACTCACTGACTGACCACAATGACCATCTGAGTCGCCAGGGTATTAATTCAATTAATCAGCATCTCAGGTTAACATTCATTCACTTCAAGTGTAGAAGCTCCATCAGTTCAGACTTACTCGAGTAACTGGTCTCAATGCTCTCACTCAGTCATTCAGTGAACAAACCAGCAGCTCAGTGATTCAGCTCAGAGTATCACTGAACCTGCCACTCAGCCTGTTCGTTCAGAAAGGAGATACCGAGTAGACGCTCACATACACTACATCAGATGCCTCCTTACACATGTCCTTATGCACCTGCCCACACCAACTAGATTGGCTGGTCCAAATAAAAAGACGTTATTTTCATAGTTGATATTAGGATGTAATAATTTTACGTTAAGGATGGGGCTGCTGTGAAATATACATACACACACATATTTAAATATATATTTAAATATATATATATACTCTTTCATTTACTGTATACTGGTGACCAGAAGTAACAGAAAGTATATGATTCATTTGCGGTTGTGAATGGGCTAACTCAGTCAGTGCAATGACCACATCTATTAACCTGAAAACCTGGTGAATCGGCCAAGTCTATCACTTACAGACAGGAACTAACTTCCCCACACATCCATGTGAGTTGTCCTGCAGAAGGACAAAATTTCAGTCCAAACCATAAAATATTTGGATTTGAAAAATATTGGATATCTGACCCATCCTGATTAGCATCTGTCTTCCAATTTATGTACCTTGGGTAATTTTGTCCAGCTGATCATATTAGACTTTTCTTCACTAGCTGCTGCAAGCTCTCACTTGTAATTTATTATTAACTCTGCTGCAGTCTCACAGTGACATCATCCAGCAGTGGAGAATCCATTCCAAAGCAGGTCAGCCTGGTAACCAGGGGCGACGTGAGTGTTGATTAAGGCTGGCCATTTTAGATTAATTGTGGATTGGAGCACTGGTGGCAGTGGATGTCTCCCGGCGCTACAGTAGGGTCTTTCTGACTTAACCAGTCAATTCATGCAGTGGGCCCCATAATTAGAACCTTGATGGGCGTCAGGTGAGTGGAGAGGAATGTGGAGAAGATATAATGAAGACTGTGAATGAGCACATGAAAGGGCTACTGCATTAGAGAGAGAGATCAGGATAAGAGAATGAACAAAAGTGACAAAATTGAAAATGTGAACTAAAAGAAGACAAGTTAGTTATCCACTTACATTTATTGAAGGCAAAGAGGTGACAATGAAAATATCTTTTAGTGACAAAAAGATGAGGCATATAGTGCTTGGAATTGTACAATTATTGCTCCTTGGAAAAATTAATTAAAAGTTGGTACAAATGCTTCCTTAAAGTTGACAGCTCAATGCAGCCACATAGCACGTACAATAATCAAACAGCTTTCTTTACTCTGTTTCAGATGTTTTAAGTCAAAGCAAATAAAACAAGCTTTATGTATATGCTTGCATAACACATGCAAGAAACAGGGAGATAGAGAAAGTGAGTGTGTGTACTGTATGTGTGTGTGTGTGTGTGTGTGTGTGTGTGTGTGTGTGTGTGTGTGTCTATGTGGGAGGATTAAAACAGCAACCTTATGGATTACTTTATAGGTAAAGGCTGAGACGCATATTAACTCACACACATTTGGAAGGGTAGAAATCATAATATATTGTATCCTGATTACCTAATGTAAATTGTCAGGACTACAAGGCCTGGTTTAGACTTTCACTTCCACTGTGCCATGTGCTTAACTCACTTTTATGTGCACACCCAATGTGCCATTTTCAACTCTAGAGTTTGCAGGGATAAGTGGTCCACGGCAGGTTTTACACTCAAAGTGATGAATATCAGATGTGTCTACCTTCACACTAAAACAAACAGACTGTGGCTCTGCATTTTACGGTCCTCACCTCATACACCTCAAATCATAAAACTTGTCTATCACTCACATTAGTATGCATGTAAGTAATCTACACATAATGTACTAACCATCTGCAATTCTTCAAACAGGGTATGGACAGCTGACTCAACACAACAGGAAATAAAATTATAAGGAAAGAGCAACGCTTAAAATGTTAATTCTTCCATTTTATAATGTAGGCTCATCCAAGGACACAGAAATATCAAGTTGCTAGACAGATGGGTTGTGCTAAATTAAAGAAATATCAGTGCCTTCACTGTTTCAATAAGGTTCAACCTTTGATGATTGAACCATGACTTACAGAGTCATCCTGACTGTAATTACCCAACTTGAGAGTGTGAAAGCAGATTATGTGGCTAGCTTGGGTTTCTGCTCTCCACTTGTTTTGTAAATTTCTCAAAATCCTGATTTTGCACTTATATAGGTGAGCCAGAAGCCAGATGTGCAGAAAGTTGGAGTCAATTACTCAATAGAAAAAGACAAAAAAAATACAAAATAAAACCTACGGATCACATGGGTGTGACAACAGGTATTACTTTGTGTGTAGCTTTCCTTGAAAATATCTTTTAACAACTCATATGCTGTTTTTTTTTTTTTTTTTT
>VXCM01005234.1:3202-35329 GCA_014773175.1 Lucifuga dentata
CACAAACACACCCCCACACACACACACACACACACACACAGACAAATGTGTCACAGTACATTTCGTTTCCTTCACATATTGATGTCCCATGCTGTGCAGGTCAGTGTGTGTGTGTGTGTGTGTGTGTGTGTGTGTGTGTGTGAACCCCATCAATCATACATGACACACACTAATGCCGGAGCAGCTGGTATAAAGGACGTCTGTTCACAAACACTCTGGCAGTTTATTCAAGGAATTCATGAAACGCAGTGTCAGATTTAACGTGTCGATGAGGGAAAACTACATAACAAACCCATGTTCCATCATTCATAAACGCCGATACCGTCATCTTCATGAATGATAACGTTATTAATAATGTTACTTACTTTAATCATTTATCTGGCTCCACCCACACAAAGAGTTCAGTGTACACAAAATAGCCAGCGAGCTAGTGTGCAGGAACATGTTTGTGTGTTGCTAAGCAACAGTGCAGTTACTGCAGACCAGCTACTTTGTATGATCATATTTGCATGTTTCCAGTGAAATAAGCTATAATGATCAATAACTTTGATAAATAAAAACACTCAGCTGATCAGTCTCATACATTCTAGTGCACTGAGACTCTTCATAAAGACTCGTTTGCGTTGTACACTCTACTTTTAAACTTCTTCTACTTTAAATGTATTTTATTATGTATTTATGTAGATTTTACTGTATATGTATTTTACTTTATATGTATTTTATTGTACATGTATTTTATTATGCATTTATGTATTTCTACTGTACATGTATTTTATTATGTATTTATGCATTTTTACTGTACATATATTTTATTATGTATTTTTATTGTACATGTATTTTATTATGTATTTATGTATTTTTATTGTATATGTATTTTATTATGTATTTATGTATTTTATTGCACATATATTTTATTATGTATTTACGTATTTTTACTGTACATGTTTTTCATGTATTTTTACTACATGTATTTTATTATGTATTTATGTATTTCTACCATACATGTAATTTTATTATGTATTTATGCATTTTTAATGTACATATGTATTTTATTATGTATTTTTATTGTACATGTATTTTATTATGCATTTATGTATTTTTACTGTACAAGTATTTTATTATATATTTTTACTACATGTATTTCATCATGTATTTTTACTACATGTATTTTATTATGTATTTATGTATTTTTATTATACATGTAGTTTCGTCTTGTCATTGTGACTTTTTACAGGTGACCTTTGACCCCGCTGGTAGAAAGAGAAGCTCCGCGGACTCACCAGCCTGTGCAGGATCCTCTTGCTCTTGTGGTCGGTGCAGAAGTCGGACAGGATGGTCCTGTGTACGAAGACCAGCCCGTTCAGGACCAGCCAGGACCCGAACCACAGCAAAGCAAAGACCAGGGTCCCCCGCCGCAACCAGAGCCTGAAACCCAGCCACTTCAGCAGGCACAGGCCGCCGCCGCCACGCCCCGCTCTGCCCACCGCCACACCTCCAGGAACCATGACGAGGCTTGCCGTCCAAACGGAAACCAGGCTCGCCTCAGAACTTTACGATGCTGCTAATCGTTCCTGATGATGCAGCAAAACGCGTCTGTTTGCCACGGAAACAGAAGCTTTACATTCCTTCAATGATTCTCAAACATTTGGTGGAAACAAAAAAGTCTGAGATACAATAGAAGAAATGACTTTCAAAATATTAAAAATGCTTTCAAAAAGTGTAACTGGGCCAGAAAAAGAGATTTCATCAGTAAAACTGGCTCTAACTATGTTAATTTGAAGAAAATTTGTAATTAAAAATCCCTAGATTTGCTAAACGTAGCGACTGTATAGTAATTTTATGTTATTATTATTTTTTTTTTTATGTGTTGTAGTAACATGTTTCACCAGTCAACATTTTTCAGCTTCAGCATTTCCCATCATGCTCTGCTCCCGTTAACGTGGCAGGAGAAATCATTATAATCCATGATGATACAAACGTTCTTATTCGCTCCACGTGTAGAAAACATCCAGAGTAAGGCGTGATTTTACTGGAATCCTTTCTGTGCGTGTTTCTGTCCGACTCTGCAGCGTCGTCAGCCATCCGAACGTCTCTGAATCTAAAACACGGAACCTAAACCCAGAAAAACAGCTCAGACTATCCTGATAACCTCCAAAAAAACAACACCATACAGGAAATGCTGAGTCAGAATGATGAAACTTCCAAACTCGGGCCTCCAGAGGTTCCGACGCGTTTAGACGTGTGCTGTGTTTGAAACGTCACGTGACCAATTGTTCCTTTATGAGCTGATTTATTTCAACACGCTGCTTCAATAACAGTTGTGCAACCGAGAAAAACCCAAAACTGGCTGAGACTGTGACGGAAAAAAGATGATGTCAGTGTTTTGGCACTAGTACACACACACACACACACACACTCCCAGCACCTTTGCTTCCCTCTCAGCGTTGGTCCTGCCGGCTCCTCGCGGCGTCCGTTGTGTCTGAGCTCATCGTCAGAAGATGAAAAAACTGAAAAATCGTCTCCAAAATAGCCAAGAGACTTTATCCTGGAAAATCCTGGAAAAATCCTGGAATGATCCTTGGTGATTTGGATTAATGTGGAACGTCTCGTGCTGCTGGTTTGTCTGTGATCATCAGGAAAAAGTCCCTTAAAGAAAAGAGAGAGAATAGAAAATGAACCCTAAAATGTTTTGGTGTCAGAAAAGACTTTATTTTTAGCAGATTTATGCTTTGATGCCTGAAAACAGCCTGACGTGATGAAAACAGCCTGACATGATGGAAAAGTAGTTATTCATGTTTGGAAAAACAAAGTTTCTGATTCTTTTTTTTTTTTTNTTTTTTTTTTTTTTGGTAGAATTTTTTTCTTTCCTGTCAGAAAAAAATGAAGAATTTTCTTGAATCAAGTGGAATCTTCCTGATTCTTTCCTGATCATATAGATTTTTGCAATTCTGAAGCATTAAAGGACCATGCCATCCATTTTACATGTTTGAGCCTAATATATTCAGTTTTCATACATGTTACGTTACTGACAATCATTTTCCAAAGGATAAAACCGTATTTCAGCTTTCCTGATATTTTGCTAAATCTCTTAATCTTTCAAAATCAAATATTCAAGTGATACACCCACCTTAAAAATCCATGTTTCTCCTGCTAATAGTTACACAGCCTTATGAAGTCACGGTCCTTTAAATTTTTCCATAAACGCAGGTCTTCTTTTGGGACTATATTCCCCGGTGGAGGCATACATTCACTCCACGCTTTTTATTGAGCTTAAACACTAAAATTACATAACTTCTAAAAAAACCTGAATACACGTCTTGTTGGTGATGATGGATTACCTATCCCAAGAACGTTTACAGTATCAACAAGTTGATTTTAATAGCAGAATGAACTGAAACCAATGGAGGTCTGGAAGGTAGGAAAAACATTTTTAATTCACCGTTCCAGTAGTATGCTTTGGGAAATGATTGTCAGTAACGTTACATGTATGAAAATTTAATATATTAGGCTCAAACATGCAAAATGTTCGGTATGGTCCTTTAATATAAACTGTAGAACGTTGATATTTGTCGTCGGTGTGAGCGTGGACGGTTTCGTCCTGTCCTGCTGGTTTATGGAGCTGAGAGTTGTTAAATATGTTTATAACCTCTTCTTTTAAAAGTTCATGCAGGGAAGACGGACAGATTCTCTGCAGGCCGTTTGATTTGTTCTGCAGATGTTCCTGCAGCAGCGTCGGTTTCTCAGAGTTTCAGCTTCAGATTCAGGCTGAAACATCAAATATTCACAAGTTTTTATACGATAAAAGTTTCATTTCCTGCTGTTAGAAATGGTTTAGCGAAAGGCTAACAGCTAACAGTTAAAGGTGCAAACAACAAATGAGTTTCTGCACCTGAAGCAGGATTTATTTCTACTTTTTCTACTTTTACTGAAGGAAAAACTCGAACTGTTTCTACCGATTCATTTTTACTTGTGTTGGTAGCTTTTCAGGATTTTGTTTACTTCTAAAATCACCAATAAAATACTGCTCAGAATTACATTCTTCATATCAACTTAATATCGTTATCCGATAAATCACAGAATCCAGACTTTCTGGCTCTGATGGTTAAACGTCGTGTTTGATTCTGCTGTGATCTGGAAACGTTAAGATGTTAGATAAATCTTCAACAGTTTTACATTTTAAGAAATAGTTGATACTTAAAAAAAAGGGTGACTTCGTATTAAATATGGAAATAACACATGAATTTTCTTGTCACAACACAATGTGATGACGTGTTGATAAAGTTTTAACATCTGACTCATGAGCTGAAAAAAGCAAATTTCCCTAAAAATAAAAATCTGAGCTTTCAACCACTGTAAAATCATTACAGACAAGCTAATTGTTTATCCATTGAAATGTCCGAGAATCAGGAAAAGATATCTGCCCATGACATAAACTAAACATAACTTTTTTTTTTTTCTCTCAAATCTAAATGGAAATGAAAGGTTTTTTCAGAATTCAGGATACTTTTCTTGATTGTATTACAAAAATCTGCCTTTTTCTCACGGACAAAACAACTTGACATGAATTCCTCAGATCGTTTAAAATCAGCAAATTCATCGTTTGCTTTATAATAAATGTTTTGGATGTGAAGCTGGAATCATGAAATCCATTTCCTGTCAGCTGGATTCATTATTATAAAGTAATCTGGAAAAGAGTGTAATGACCTGCTTTTCAGCCTTAAAGCGGAATTCTCACACTTTCTTGGATTCCAGGTTTTGGCTTTTTTCCTGCTTTGGGAATGTCGGCGCTGCAGCGGTTCCTGAACGCCTGCCAGCAGACAATCTGAGTTATTATCTGGTATTAATAGTATTTATGGGAAGTTGATGCCTGGAAAAGCGACGTGATTAACGTGACTGTCCTTATCGCGTTTCCTGTGTCCGCGTGTCCAGAAGTCCTTGGAAAAGACACCTTGAATGTGTCATTCTGGATAAACGGCTTACTTAAGGCCTGGAACGTGATGTGAGCTGCTTTCTCCTGTGCTGTAACAGTAGAAGCATGAGTAAAGCTGGAATCAGCTCGCTGTCACGTAACAGGTGCCAAAACTCCAAACCGCTAAATTCCCATGGAACTCTCTGGATTCTCCTTCTGAGGAGCCGCAGCGCCGTTAGCCAGGCGGATCCTCGTCTGCTTTCGCTGACCGCCGTGCTCGCTGCGGTCGCTGATGTCAGAGTTTGTACAGGCGGAGTGACGGGAGCCCTCAGCAGAAACCCAGACGCGGTCCTGGAAGTCCTTGAATCCTGGCAGCGGCTGTTAATGCCAAATGACTTGAGCTGCTCCTTTCATTTAATGACAGAAAGAATGAAAACAGAAAGAAGAGAAAATGGAAAAGGCTGTGATGAAAAAGAGGAAAATACAAAATGATCCGAAAACCTGGAATCCTGCTTCAGATCTGAAGAACAAATCCTGGATCAAGCAGCTGATAGATAACATCAAAACACAATGATAAATGTTTCTTCTGGCTGAGTGAGAAGAAGTCAGAAGACCTTGGTCCTGATCGTTTTCCACTCTGAAAATTCCCAAACCAGGATTAACTCAGTAATGAAAAGTCCTGCAGGAATAAATCAAAAGACGGTCCAAGAAGACGCCAAACTCAGATCTGCTGAAGTCTGCAGCTCTGCAACATGAATCCAACCAAAACGGAACCAGATGAAGGTTCGTGATCCTGCTGCAGCTTCTGGAATTCCGCCGGGAACGCCGCTCTGGATGCTCTGGAAGTCAAACTCAGAGAAGCAGAATCAGATCCTGCAGCAGGTTTGAGTTTTCGGTGCTGCAGCTCGCCGCCTCCTCCTCACACTCCACGCTGCCGGAGTTACCGTCCACAGCGTGTGTGCGCGCGCGTCAGGCACAGACTTGTTCGTTCTGCCCCATTCCTCTTCCTTCCTTTCTGTCACAGCTTTTTTACTTCCTTTTCCTCCTGTGTGTGTGTGTGTGTGTCTCTCTCTCTCTCAGGTGTGTGTGTGTGTGTGTGTACGTCTTAGGTGTGTGTCAGGCTCGGGCTTGCTTGATCAGTCCCATTCCTTTTCCTTCCTCTCTTCAGTCTAACCTGCCTTTTTCCTTCCCTCCGCTGTGTGTGTGTGTAAGGGGCGTTTCCTCCCTCCTCTCAAATCTCCTATAAAACTGGAGAGACTCGGTGCAGTTTCTCTCCTCCCTGCACCCTCGCTTTACCCCTCTCTTATATTTACATGCTACTCTCTCTCTCTCTCTCTCTCTCTCTCTCCGGGACAACCCTCTTTACCCCGTTACCACGGCAGCCAGTCTTAGCTAAGGATCAGTCCCCACGCAGCTGCAGAGCCTCGCCAAATTAAAAGCTCTCCCACATTTATCTCCCTGATTCCCCTCTCTTTCCTTTTCTGCCATCGTTAATCCTTCTCTTTTCCCTCTTTCTCTCTTTTCCTTTCCTCTTGCATTTCCTTTATTGTGTATCTCCTCTTTCTTTCTGTCTCTTGCTCTCTATCTCTATTTCTCTGTCGTTATCCTTGGTATTTTTTTCTTTCTTTGTCTCTTTCTTTCTTTACTTCCGTCACTGGTTTTGTCTGTATCTATCAATATTTCCTCTTTTCTCTCTCTTGCTCCTTTTCTCTTTCTGCCAGTATCTGTTGTTCTTTTCTTCCCCTTTCTTTCTCTCTCTACCTCCCNNNCCCCCCCAGGCCTGAGGCCTGTTGGTGGCTGCTGTGTTTGTAAAACTATGAATACTAATAAAGTTTTGCCGCTGTGTGAAACTTTCACTGATTTAGCATGTCTGAGGCTGAGAGACGCTTTAGAACACAGCTGCATGTTAGTGATAAACCAGAACACGCATGAAAATAAAACACGTCCACCATCCTGCTACACAACAAGCTGCCGGGGGGGGGGGGTCATGTGTATTAGTTGAAAATGAGAATTCAGACTTCCTGTTTGACGTTCAGCTTCTGTTTCAGTCATTAAATAAATAAATAAATAAATAAAAACATTTCTGTAAGTATTTTTTTATGTTTTTTTTCCAATATAAATAATATAAATAATACAGCAACAAGTAACAGCACAATATAAACCAATACTGGTAATAAATATAGATTCTATCAATAAACAAAACGACACATCAGCACACGTCTGATTAACACTTTTTTTTTCAACATGCTATTAATTTTTTTAATTAAACTTAAATTTTTTTGTCGAACATTTTCTGTATTAAAAACTTAAAGAATGAACCTCAACAAACACGCCTAACAAAATTTGTCACATACATGAAAAACATTTAAATCTGCACTTGGAAGTTTTGAACGTTGGCACCTCCACATGGCAGCGACACGTAACTGCACCTTAATAACATGAAATCTGACTTCTGCAGAGGTCACGTGTTATACGAACTAACCGGGAATATCTGCCGTGTTTTATACAAGAAGCCGACACGCTAATCACAGATTCCTGTTGTTATGTTACTTAACCACATTTTCATCTAGTTATTAAAGGACCATTGCAGTGATTTTGCATCTTTGAGCCCAAAAAATTTTTACAGGGTCAAACATGTAAAACCATTGGTATGATCCTTTAATTACAGTATAAATAAATTTAAGTGAATATGTGCATTCTGCCGGTCAGAATGAAGTATTTCTGTGAGAAATGCTGATACAGCATCAACATCTGGAAATCATCAGGCTGTCGTCTGTATCAAGAGGCGAAAGAATAAAACTAAATTTAAATTTCTATTTTTCGCCTCCTGTGACTTTATCTGACACAACATTCACTTTGGCAAAATTCCAAAATCTCAATTAGTGAAGATTAAACATTCCATCCGTTTAGAATCAGAGGTAAGAATTTTACATTAAAGCTTCAACGCAGAGAACAGCTTTAAACCTCCAAAGCACATCTATTAGTTAATAAGACTGTGTGTGTGTGTGTGTGTGTGCGTGTGTGTGTGTGCGTCTCAGGCCTCAGCCAAGCAGCCCATGACCTTCAGCATCAGTTCATCCTTCTTGTGTTTAGCACGAACAGCCACGCCTCTTCCTGTCAGCCAGGCCAATAAGGTCGCAGAGTTCACCTTGGACAACTAAGGGGGGAGGGGGGAGAGAGAGAGAGAGAGAGAGAGAGAGGTAATGACAGAGAGAGAGAGCGCATGAGTGAGAGAGAGAGGTACGAGAGGCAACAAGAGAGAGAAGTAACGAAAGATAGAGAGAGGTAATGACAGAGAGAGAGAGCGCATGCATGAGAGAGAGAGGTAAGAGAGGCAACAAGAGAGAGAGAAGTAACGAAAGAGAGATAGAGAGAGAGAGAGAGAGAGAGAGAGATGGAGAGAAACAGAGAGAGGGAGAGAGGAGGATTTACTGGAGAGAAAAAGTGAGAGAAAAGACAAATGAGCAGAGATGGAGAGATGAGAGAGAGAGGGGAAGAGACAGATGGAGAAAGAGAGAAAAGAGAGAGAGAGAAGTAACGAGGGACGAGAAAGAAGTAACAAGAGACAAGCGAGAGAGAGAAGTAACGAGAGAGAGAAAATAACGAGAGGGACGAGAGAAGGGGGGAGAGAGAGAGAGAGAGAAGTAACGAGAGAGAGAAAGTAACGAGAGAGAGAAAGTAACGAGAGGGACGAGAGGAGAGAGAGAGAGAGAGAGAGAGAGAGAGAGAAGTAACGAGAGAGACATTAACATTTGTTTAGAAGTCATCAGAAAAGCTTTGCGCGTGTTGCTGCAGTTTAACATGAAGAAAACATCCTGTAGTGTCTGTAAGCTCACCAGGTGAATATTGATCTTTATAATGTATTTATAATGCATTCAGTAGAATATAATGCTGTAATTCTGCTTGAAGCTCTAGCCTTGACAGGGTCTGTAGAAGCAGAGGCGTAGCAGAGAAGGTGTAATGGTGTTGCTGCTGAGAAGTTTGGCTGTTGTAGCTATAGAAGTGATGGATGTTGCTATTAATGTGAGCGGCTCCCTGTGGGCTCCGCCTCTTCCTCGCTATTCATCACGGCTCCGGCCTCATCCTCCTCACACGGCATGTTTACGCCATTCATCACTTCTTACACATTAATACATCACGTTAACGCTGGGAGGAGAGGACAAACAGAACCAGCAGCTCTTCATCACTTTAACCTCTAATCAAAATCTACGTCTTTAGAATAAAGTCACATAAAGAAGGAATAAAACGGGTTCAGCTTGTTAAAGAGCAGCTTAAAGGACCATACCGGTGATCCTGCATGTTTGAGCCAATATATATACAACCCTCATACATGACATGTAGTAACACGTTCCATTTACTCCATTATATTTACTTAAGTAAATTTTTTCACAAAATTATACTTTACTGAGTATTTTTACTGCAGGATACTTTTAACTCATACTTGAGTATATTTATGANATTATACTTTACTGAGTATTTTTACTGCAGGATACTTTTAACTCATACTTGAGTATATTTATGAAGATAAAAATATACTTTTATTGCGTTACATTTGGTTTCACTCTTTGCGTTACTTTTGATTTCACCGTTTGAATTCAGTCACGTTCAGTTTTTCTCTCATTGTCAGATACTACACTGTCTGCTTCAGCTCCCAAGTAGCCACGCCCCCTCCCTCCGTTTCCATGGTTTCACCTGGAAAAGAACAGTCATGGAATCAACAGCAGGAGGTTTAGAAGAGGCACATCCCTGCCACACATTAAAACAGTTTTCTTTTCAGCTACATAACGCGTTGCATCTTTGTCGCTAAAAATATGACATTTCAACTTCTAAGAGTCAACATGGAACTTGAGGAAACGTGTAGCGCTAAGCTGCAATGTTAGCTACTTAGCTAGCTGCTGCTGCTAATGCTAACTCAAGTTTTCCTGTTCTATTCTGAGTAAATTCATGAAGCTAACCTAGCTAACTGTCTTAACTAGCTGCTGCTGCTAATGCTAACTCAAGTTTTCCTGTTCTATTCTGAGTAAATTCATGAAGCTAACCTAGCTAACTGTCTTAACTAGCTGCTGCTGCTAATGCTAACTCAAGTTTTCCTGTTCTATTCTGAGTAAATTCATGAAGCTAACCTAGCTAACTGTCTTAACTAGCTGCTGCTGCTAATGCTAACTCAAGTTTTCCTGTTCTATTCTGAGTAAATTCATGAAGCTAACCTAGCTAACTGTCTTAACTAGCTGCTGCTGCTAATGCTAACTCAAGTTTTCCTGTTCTATTCTGAGTAAATTCATGAAGCTAACCTAGCTAACTGTCTTAACTAGCTGCTGCTGCTAATGCTAACTCAAGTTTTCCTGTTCTATTCTGAGTAAATTCATGAAGCTAACCTAGCTAACTGTCTTAACTAGCTGCTGCTGCTAATGCTAACTCAAGTTTTCCTGTTCTATTCTGAGTAAATTCATGAAGCTAACCTAGCTAACTGTCTTAACTAGCTGCTGCTGCTAATGCTAACTCAAGTTTTCCTGTTCTATTCTGAGTAAATTCATGAAGCTAACCTAGCTAACTGTCTTAACTAGCTGCTGCTGCTAATGCTAACTCAAGTTTTCCTGTTCTATTCTGAGTAAATTCATGAAGCTAACCTAGCTAACTGTCTTAACTAGCTGCTGCTGCTAATGCTAACTCAAGTTTTCCTGTTCTATTCTGAGTAAATTCATGAAGCTAACCTAGCTAACTGTCTTAACTAGCTGCTGCTGCTAATGCTAACTCAAGTTTTCCTGTTCTATTCTGAGTAAATTCATGAAGCTAACCTAGCTAACTGTCTTGGGGCCAGGCCAGAACTGTCATGATTTGTTATGTGGTAAATATCTGATTTATTACTGTCTACTGTTTCTTCATATGATATTTGGATGGTATTAGAAGCTACATGTGGCTACGTAGCATTTTTTTTCCTCAGACGAGCCTTTATAGCTTGTTGATTATTCTAAAGAATAAGCTTGATCAAAGTTACTCACTACCCAGTAATCTTTTTATAGATACTTTATTACTCAAGTCAGTATTTTGGTGAGTACTCTGACTTATACTTGAGTCAGTATTATCATAAAGTAACAATACTTTTACTAGAGTACAGTTTCTGCTGCTCTATACATGTCTGATGAAAGGTTACTGACAACCATTTTCTAAAACATAAATCCATATTTTAGTTTTCCTGTTATTTTTTTCAGATCCCCTAATCTTTAAAAATCAAATGTTCGGGTGACATAAACATCTTAAAATTCAATGTTTTGATGTTTCAAAAATGGGAATCACTTCTTCTCCTGAAGCTGCAGAATTCCTTTAATAACTCCTCCCTTCTCCAAAGAGAAAGTGCGTGCTGTTGTCCCCGTTTGTATGATTAATGGCATTGAGATTACAGAAACAAAGACACGCATGCATAAACATCCCCTCTTTGTAAAAAGCTATAAACGAGCTGCCTGCCGACGCGACCTCGCCCGAGTCGGAAGGGCAAGTCTGACGAAGCAGCCTTTAGTCATTTCTCATCGTGTGTGCTGACCTGGTTGCTTCGCGCCATTTTCTCCACATCCACATCTTGTATTGCAGATCTGGACTTTTTCGGCTTTGACACAAACACGTCTCCCTGTAACACAGGATTACAAAAAAAAAAAAAAAAAANAAAAAAAAAAAAAAAAAGGTAAATATCTGTCCAATTATAGCTGTTTAAAGATTTTCATGGCTGATGACATGTGCTGCATCGGAGCCTGAACAGTGGCAGGAAACATTCTTCACAAAGTAAAAAGTCAGACTTTAAGGACGTTATTATGGTCAAAAATGACTCAGTGATGAATTTGTCCCGGACAGGACTCACCTGTCTGATGCTGGAGACATCAGAAGGCTGAGACGGTGCAGCTGATTGGTGTTTTGGTGCTTTGCCCTCTGTTTTACACTCGGAGCTGGAATCCGGCTGAGGTTTGGACTTGGACTTAAGGTGAACGTGAGGGCTGAGGATGGGAGCTGGCTGAGGCCTGGGAGCAGCGCTGAGGGTGGGGATGTGGTTGAGTATTGGGCGACTTTCGGTGCCGCCGTGAGGTCTGGGATGACTAAAGCGAGGGATGGAGGCTGGGGGAGGAATGTGTGCCCTCTGAGGCCACATGGAGGAAGAGGAAGTAGACAGGGAAGAAGAAGACTCAACAGGGACAGCAGCAGGTCTCTTCTTGCCGATGGTAGGGAGCGACACTCTCTGTCTCTCTTCCTCTCCTCCCACCAGTTTCTCCTTCTCTTTCTGGGCTTGGAGCAGAGCAACGTTGACATGGCGAGTGCGACACTTGTTCTTGAAGATGGGAACCAGTTTAGGAGAGGGATTCACCAGGATTTGACTTGGAGTAGGAAGAGGAGAGAGGACAGAGGAAGAGGAGGAGGAGATAAAGAAGGAGGTTGTGGCAGCAAAGGATGCTACTGGCTGGAAGAGCGGAACAGAGAAGGAAGAGGAGGAATCAATCTGAGCTGACTGGTAACCCGAGGAAAAAGAGGAAGAGGAAAATGAGGATGACAAAGAAGCCCACTCTCCATCCCCTGCAGCACCCTGACTGCTCCCATATCCGTTACCCAGAATCCCCTGAGCTCTAGCCTGCAGGGACAAAGGGGGCCAGGCTGGAGGCTGGGACCTGAAGAAGGGCTTCAGCGGTCGGGCAGCAGCAGCAGCAGGAATCTGGGTGAGGACGGGCCGGCAGGAGCAGACGGTGGTCAGGTTGACGGCTTCACCTTTCAGCACCTGAGGAAGATGAGGAAACAAGAAGGTGAAACAAACAGCAGTGACAAGAGAAATGCTGCGTGACACCATTCATCAAATCCCACCGCTTCTCCTCCTTTCTGCAATCTGTCAGCTTCTGCTGTCATAGTTTTCTTCTTCATGGATCACATGATGCTATGACTAGGAAAGGATCCACATTCATCTTTGTTACTCTGATTTACTTTGATAGAAACTACTTCCTGTTTGGAGTTTCTATCTGACCAATCAGCAGCGAGAGTGTTGTCACATGACTTTAGCTGATAGATTTTGGTTTGATTGGATGTTTTGCTGTGTGAAACTGAACCAAACCAACAATTTAGTTCCTGATTCAGACAAGAACAAACGATCTGCAGATCTGATTCAGACCAGAACAAACGATCTAAGATCTGATTCAGATCAGAACAAATGATCTGCAGATCTGATTCAGACCAGAACAAACGATCTGCAGATCTGATTCAGACCAGCACAAACGATCTGCAGATCTGATTCAGACCAGAACAAACGATCTACAGATCTGATTCAGACCAGAACAAACGATCTAAGATCTGATTCAGATCAGAACAAACGATCTGCAGATCTGAAAACAGTCTAAGTTTCAACTCGTGAGCAGCTTGTTTCCTACAGATGATTCACTCTTTCGAATAAAAAATCCTTTTCTTCCGCTTTTGCAAAATGACTTTTCAAAATGAAAAATAACTTTAATTCCACTTGTTTCATTACAGTGTTCTAAATATAATTTATAGATTCAATTATAGTTTCATCGCTGAACTTTCAGAACTTTCCAGCTGAAATTTAACACAACTGTTTTATAAAAAATGAACTCTAAAGACGACAACAAATCTTGTACTTCCATCTTGGGGGTGAAGTATTCCCTTATCTAAAATATGATCTGTGAAAATGAATTTTCAAGAAGAGGATAAATAACTTTTACCACATCTGTTTCATCAAGACATTATGCCAGAAAAACCGTAAGGGAAATGAGACCTGAAATGTGAAATCTTTTCCGTCTTCTGGAAAATGTATGAAAATGCAAACTTGAAAACGTGTGAACATCTTGTTTCAGTACAATGAATTCTGGAAAATGAGAAACACTTTTCCTTCAAACTTTATGAGACAGAATAAACCTCCTGAAATCTGTAGAATGAAGCTTCTTAAGGCAGAGAGAGAATTTTCTGTCCACCTCGTTCTCTCCATCATCGCCGCTCTGTGCTCATAAAACTGTCCTCAAACACTTTACGGGGTGGGAATTGCTCCGATAATCGCTTTTCCTCTCCCACCTCAACCTCCAGTTGACGACATGAAATAACTCAACAGAGCAGGAGAAGAAAAGAAAAGAAAGACGGACAGATAAAGAAAATAAGTTTCTCTTTTACTTTTCTCTCTTATCTTATTCAGACAATATGGGGCTGATGAATCGCAGATTATATCTTCGATTTGCTGCGTTTCCGTCCAACTAAAGTCGTTTTTGGTACAGGTACAGGCTGTGACCATTTCATTAATTTCTTACTTTCACATTTAAATGTTATAAAATCTAAATTTTAACTCAATCTCAGTTTAAACAACAAATCCGTTTCCATCCATTTAAGTTGTTTCTTCTTGAGTCGACTCATCTGCTAAACCGCTCTGCTTAGCGTCTTCACTTTTTAAACGACTTAAAACGACTTTGCAGCGTTTCCATCCACTTTTATAAAGTCGTTAAATGCTAAGTCATTTTAAAAAGTTGGATGGAAAAGCAGTGACTGTTACCAATAGCGAAGCAGAAAATGTAAGATTTGACCTGAAGGTGGCGCTAGTGGAAAAACCATTTTGGGACATTTCAGGTTTCAGCTTGTCAGACTTGATCAGCCTGAGATGGACTGTGGACACTGTGGACATGTTTTTTTGTTTTTTTGAGCTGAAGCAGCAAAATGTTTTTCTCAGAATTCAGAAAAATCAGAGCTTTCAGAGTCCTGAGTACAAAACAGCGAGGAAAAGAAAGAGACGAAGGATTTCCTGTGGAGTTAATAAGAACAAGTCGCGGGGGCTGTATGTGTGATTAAGGGTTGACTGATAAGTCATGAGCCTCAGCACAGACAGCTCTGAGTTGTTTATCTTAACATAACCTCCTTTCAACTCCACATGCTTCTGCCAACAATGCTGGAGGGATTTTATCCAAACAGTCCTCCCAGCTGACGTGCTGACATAATCATCTGAGGACAAACAGGCTACAGCTGAAGCCTTTTCCATGTTTGTGAAGAGGTGAAAGTCTGAGAGGCCAAAGAATTGAGTTCAGACCCAGTCACGGACAGCCAGCAGGACAGAATCACCGCATGCTGTTCTTTACTTTCCTAAAATCTTACCTGACCACTGCGTCAGGCTCAGAACTTATCAGTCAACCTGTGGACTGACCTGTTGTGATGCTGCGCTGGTCAGACTGGTTGTGAGGTAACAGGGTTTCCCGGTCAGCCGCGCAGGGAAGCCACACACACTCTGCAGTTTGCTCCTGACGGCGGACATGAAGGAGAGCAGCGCCCCCTGTGGGTCAACTCGGGGGAAACGCTGCACCGGCTGCAGCCTGATGCAGCTCAGCGGGTAGCTGCACAGCACGTTAAAGACGCAATATGGCACGTCAGGAAAACAGCTCTTTTATTGAAAGAAAGAAGAGCACAAACGTCCACCAAGACCCAAAAAAAAAAAAAAAANAAAAAAAAAAAAAAAGAAAAAAAAGCAGGCCTTCTTTTCTGGTTAAAAACGAGCCGCCATGCTGAATTTAACTGAAATTGGTCCATTAATGTTGATTTCAAAATAAAAATTTCATCATTTCTTTCTCACATTATCTATCTGTCCCCCAAATTTCATCCAAATCCATCAATAACTTTCCAAGATTTGCTGCTAACAAATAAACAATCAATCAAACAAACACAGGTGATCAGATGACCTCTTAGACGGAGGTAAGAATTTAACTTTGGGGAATTCATGCTTTCACATCAGTAGAAGAAAGTACAGTAAATGTAAAAGTAAAGCTCAGTGTACTTTGATACTTTCCTCTTCTATTTTCTGTGTGTGTGTGTGTGTGTGTGTGTGTGGAAGGATACGTAAAGAATCTTTCTCCCACTAGTTTGAAGTATATGCTGCAGTACACGACCTCTTCCTCTGCGAGCTCAGGCAGTCTGTAACCATACTGACAGACACACACACACACACACGGTGTAAATGAAGCCAGCTGTGTGTGGAGCCTCTAAGAGTGTAATTGTGCTGCATATCATGTTAAGTGTCTCTGAAAGGTCAGCAGCGTATTTAACAGTGTGTGTCAGGTTGAAGGATGTGAAATAAAGAAAATTAATCCTTCTGTAAATATCAGGACATGGAAATGATTAACGGTAACAGTAATGGTGATGATTAATGGTAACATTCTTCTTCTTCTGGTGTTATGACTACAACCCTGCTGATACTCCAGCGCTGAAGCTGACACTGATACTTCAGAAGAAGAAGAACACCTGTGAACTTTTTGGGAGGTTGTAAAGTCTTCCTGTGTGTGTGTGTGTGTGTGTGTGTGTGTGTGTGTGTGTGTGTACAAGGCGGTTCCAGTGATTCTGCAGGTCTGTGTAGCTCCTGAACGGTGCATCTTTAGGCAGCTGACGGCTGATGGAAATAATCTGGCCTTTCTTCATGCTAAAGACACACGCACACACACACACACACATAAAGTGTCATTTAAAGATAACGAATGTTAAACCATCAAGCTGCTGTATTTAAACGGTGCTGCAGCTCCTCCTGCTGGTCACAGTCAGTATAACACAAACCTGCCAGCTGGACTGTTTTAAGATAAAATATTTATTGATCCCCAAAGGGAAATACAAAAAATAAAAAAAATAAATAAAATTACAAAACAGCAATGCACTGAAATTAATTTATTTTAATAAATTTAATAAAATAAACCAAAACCTATATTTTTACATATTTTTTATATTTATATTTTATTTATTCTCATCCTGTGAAATTTACCAGAATAGAATTAAATAAATAATAAATAAATACATATCAGGACACCCGGACATTAAGGAGTCTGATGGTGAAACCCTTCAAACTGGTAAAATAATGTTACGGCAAGGCAGATCAGACATGGAGGGGATTTTTACATTTTGTATTCTTGTTTTTATTTATTTAGGTGTGTTGTATTTCTGCAGCATGTCCAGCAGGTGGAGCTGTCTTACCTGGGCAGGACGTGGCACCAGATGGGTCCTCTGGTGGACAAAGTGTGAAGGACGGAGTCAGTCTGACCGCAGAAATTCCTCAGTACTAATGGAGGAAGATCAAAGTCCTCCAGCTGTAACACACACACACACACACACACACACAGTTATCAAACGTAATATTTGCTGATGGCAGATATGTGAGATTTGGCTTCATGTTGTTTTACCGTGGTTGGAGGAAGTCTGACTGTGTTTGCTTCAACACTGATGCATAACTGGTTCTCAGTGATACTCAGCTCTATACCTGATACACACACACACACACACACACACACACACACACACGAAGACATCCATTATGACAGCTCAGAGCAGGGATCTCCAAATGGCCTGCAGGTCTTATCTATCAGCCCTCGGATGACTTCTCAATTAAAAAAAAAAGGTATACTTGTCTGTAAGCTAGTTCTAATGTGCACAAGACTGGTACAGCACTGAGTATAAACACAATTTAATCAGTAAGACAGTTAAAAAAAACAAAAAATGAAAATTATAAACTTGTTTTCCTTTGTTATTACCACCACCTATCAGGAGAGGGCGCTGCTCATTACTGATGCTGTATTTATGACCATCACAAGCTGCTTATGAGCCAGCAAAGCTTTTTTTTTTTTTTTTTNCTTGGGTTGCATGGTTGACATACTTTGGGGGACCCTGACTCAGAGGTTCTGACTGGACAGAGTAAAAAGAGGAAAAGATAAAGGAGTGTAAACGTACTGACAGCGCTGAGTCTTCCTGTCTCAGTCAGAAAGTCTCTTCCTGTGAAGAAACACAAACAACAAAATATCAGAATTATGGAAGAACGAATAACTTTGGCTGAGAAGCTGCTGCATCTGATTAAATTCTAAATCATCACATTTTATTCTCCGTCCTGCAGCAGCAGTTACAGGTTCAATTCCCTGAGCAAGGATCAGAGGTTGGCATCCTTCTCCTGAAATCATGATTAGTATTTAACATGTTACATGAATATGACGTTAAATGATGGAAAGTGAAAGGTGTGTGTGTTTGGCTGCAGGTTGAAGGATAAACGGAGGCCTTTGCGTGTTTTCATGTCTTATCAGACACATGAAAACACAAACACACGGAGCAGCATCATCCGTGTTTATTCAGGCGTGTTCTGAGGATTCTGTTAGCCACAAACAGACTTGACTAGCGAGCCGTGTATCTTTAAAATAATCTCATGATATTAGCAGGTATTTCTGTGGATGTGACAGTGAAGAATATTGTAATACTACAATACTACATGTTATTATACTACAAACTGTACCAACATGATAAACCTGAATCAGAGTAAAAGTAGAAACAGTAGAGTTTTACCTTCAGTAAAAGTAGAAATAATAAATGCTGTAATATTTTAGCTTGTAAACAGTAACTCAGATTAGCTTTAGCTGCTCGTCTTCAGTCGTTATAAAACATCAATAAAATGACTGATGATGTCATCAGATCTGATCTTTGGCAGGTTATGATGCTAATTAGCCTCTATGATGCTAAACTTAAATACGCTCTTAAGTCCAAATCCACCACAAGACAAAAACTCACCTGATGTTAGCATAGCCGCTAAGCTAACACTGTTACCAGCTAAGCTAACACTGTTCATGCATCATAACAACTGCTGATAAAAAGTCACCGCTAAGCTAATTTCATTCCACTGTTAGCTTGTTCTGTCACAGGAAGTACAGCTAGCTAACGCTGCTTAACTGAGTCAGCGTCACTTCCTGTTTGTTAGCATATCAAATCATCTGATTCACACTCCTCATGTGAGCTTCTTGGTTTTCACCAGGTGTTTCTGCTTCAGGTGGAGAAATTAATTAGTTGTTTCCACCTTTAGCTGTTAGCCAGTTAGCTTGTAGCTGTTAGCCAGTTAGCTTGTAGCTGAACAATTTCAAACAACAGAGGAAATAATTCATCAGACGCTGAGCTGATACTTTGAGAGATTTTGATTTAGTTTCTTCTTGTACACATCATGCTGCAATATTGAAAATATCATGATGTGTCAAACATAAAAAAATTATATTGGTGCTATCATGAATAATATGTCTAAACCGACTCTAGATGGCGCTGTTTCATAAACACGATTCCTATCAGTCTGTGTGGTCAAAATGCAGCTGGGCGTTTCACCATGCAGCCTAGCCTTCACCTTGGACACAGTCTGATACATAAACTTGTGTGTGTGTGTGTGTGTGTGTGTGTGTGTGTGTGTGTGTGTACCTGATATGAGGTAGCTTCCTGCTTTATTCCAGTTTGGAGCCAGTCTGGTGATCAGAGAGTAGGACAGACAATACTGGAGAACACCAGGTAACACACACTGAGGAGAGCCCAGCTACACACACACACACACACACACACACACACACACACACACACACACACACAGGTTTAGATCACCTGGTATTCAGATTTAGGCCAGTAATAAAAGTGTGTTTCCATGGAAACAGCCATGTTGACTGTAACGTCTCTGATAAGACAAAGACTGTTGTGAAAACGTTCCGTGGCGTTTCACACTCAACGATCTGATTTCCAAACTCTTCTCCGTACTTTAGCCACAGCTGGAATGCAAACAAGGAATTGACTGAAAGAATCATGTGACTCTGGAAAGTTCCAGTAAAACGGCTGAACTTCATCTCTGAAAGCTAAACGTAAAATGACTGATGAAGAATGTGTCTGTCTCTCCATCCATTCATTGGTCTATTATTCTACCTGCAGACGGCGTCTCTGTCCGTACGCCTGCAGGATGCCTGCCTGGAAAAACGGCATCTGGAGGAAGAGAAAAATACTCATCATCACCCAGGACAAAATCTGTTAAAGAGAAAAAAATCAATAAAAAAGACACAAAAACCACCTCCAACACAGATTTATCTAATCTTAATCTTTGACCCTGAATGACCTCATCAACAATGTTCTACTTATTTAACAGTGTATGTTCAATAAATGATGATGAGTATGAACATACACTGTTGTATGTTCATGCTGTATTCCCGTGTACACGAATAAACGTTTGTGATCTGTGAGAAGTGGCGTGAATTCATCTACAAAGATTTCTTTTACAAATCTAACATTTTAAGATCAATTTGGTTTGATTTTGGAAACAATTTGATTCAGAATCAATATCCAAAATTGTACATTGATTAAATAAAATGTACAATAATCGATTTTATCCTGTCCTTTATTCTTAGGAATTACTACAATCTCTGAAATAAAATACTAAATTGGCTGCATTTGCTGAATTAGAAAACTGACTGAAAAGTGAAAAATGCTTTAAGCTGTTTTTTTTTTTTTTTTNTTTTTTTTTTTTTTTTTCAGATAATTTCTTTAGTTGTAAAATGTTTTTTGGCATATGAAAAAGTTTTATTGATGTATTTCCATGATAATGGTTCAAATAAAAATGGCTGAATGAATAATCAGATTACTTAATATAAATTATTTTACTTTAAATCTAAATGTCTTGAACATCTGGGTCACATCTTCCAAAAGTCAAACAGCTGTTGCTGTCTTTTACACTGAAAAATTCAGTTTTTACTTTTTCTATCATTTTTTAAAATTCTTTTCCTTTTTTTTAAACATAAAACAACTGATGAGTTGTTTTATGTTTAATTTACATTTGAATAAAGTAAAAAGAAATTTTCGTGAAAGAAGCAGTCGACCCAATTATTTCATTCGCCAACAGACAGTGAATGAGCACAGAAACAGGAAGTATGTAGCTTTTCAGAGTGAGGCCGTGTGTGCGTGTGTGCGTGTGTGCGTGTGTGTGCATGCTTTGGCCACACACACAAATTCCAAGGGGAATGTCAGGAATTCTGACCGGCATGGAGCGTGTCTCTGCTTGGGAAGTGTTGGCACGCAAATACATCAGAGCTCTCTGTGACATGCTACGGCTCCGCACGCACACCCACAGATACATGTTTGTGTGTGATTGTGTCACAGATATGTTGCGTGTCTGTAGAGGTAGCGTGTTGAGTGTAATGTCTGGGTGTTTCTTACAGCCATAACTACTGTGATCTCAGTGAAGGAGTCCAGCGCAGGAGACGCCAGGAGGTCAGAGTACAACAACACCAGCTTTCTGAAACACACACACACACACACACACACACACACACACACACACACACGCACACACTTTAAGAGTCATGGGCAGTGACAGAAGAGGGAATAAAATCCTTCACTGACATAAAAGTAAAATTACACCATTGCCAGTAAAAGTCCTTCAGTCATACAAAACCACCAGTATGGTCCTTTAATTTTTGTGTAAAAACAATAGAAATGACCCACACAGAGTGCTCTGCCTGAGTGACGTGTTTTAAAAAGTGAAAAGGAGTGAAACAGACAGTAAAAGTCAGTAAAAGTCCTTCTTGACCTGCAGGTCTTCATCTGTCTGCTCCTCATCTCTCCTTCATCGTCCTGCAGCGACAGACAGACGCAGCACAGCTTCTCCAGCTCAGGAAGACTGAGGAAGAACAACGACCGCTGCATCCTGCGTCCACACAACAAACAAACAAACAGGGTTGACTGATAAGTTCTGAGCCTGACACTTTAACAAATATAACCTGCTTTTCACTGCCCTGTGTCAGACTCAGAATTTATCAATCAACATTTATATCAAGTCTAAATAACAGATATTCACTTAAATATGAAGATTTGTCACACTTCTAATATTTCTATAAAATTAATGAATTGATGGTAGTACTAATGAGTTTTCGGACAAATCCGTTTCTATGACGTCACTTTTACCTTACATTTGCATCTATTTTGGACATCTTGCAGACTAAATCATAAATACATTAATGAAAAATAACCAAAATTGATCAATAATTAAAATAACAGTTATGTGAAGCGATTAATCTGTCTCCGTGTTTTGGATAAAAACTTGGCTTAATCTTAGCTGCTATTAGCTTTTAGCTATAGCTTGTAGCTAAAAGCGACTGAATTAGCTAAAGTTAGCTGAATTGTTTTTAGTTGTTTTTTTTTTTTAACTGCTGGTTGAGCCACTAACCTCAGATATAAATCAAGCTGAGCAGCGATAGAAGTTATTTTAAGAGAGAAAATCTAGTTTCATCAAAAATTACAACAGTAAAACTAAATTTACTTTAATTTGGAAAAACGTAAATCGCCAGACGAGCTAAAGATGCTGAAACACAGAAAGAGGTCTCACTCTGTCACAGTTATGAAATCAAGAAATAACAATAGTGAAAGAAATGATACCTGTTTTATGGTTACGTAATAAGAACTCTAAGGCTGTATTCCTTTATAACATAAAAAACCGAGATATTTATTTAAATATTTCTCATCTGAAGATAGAATTGTAATTGTTTAATATGTAGATTTGGAGGAAATAGCTATCTGGCTTGTAACATCGTCATTATGATTTATGTATGCAAAAATACAATAAATAACTGGGAATTAAAATTATATATTTTTAGACACTATGAGGTCAACAACAGGATTTATAAGGAAAAATACTGTGTTTTTTCCCTCGTAGTGATTCCATGTATGAATAAACACTCTTCGTGTTGAAGCCCTGCCAGTTTCCCGCCAAACGCTCCTGTTTGTTTCCAGGCGATAAAATTTACCAAAATGTGCGAACATATTTGACCATTTCTCAGTTAAATATGTACTTTAAGTCATTGACTATTTACATTAAAAGAAAATTGGCATATCTACATTTCCTCTTTGCAAAAGAAGCGGTTTTGTGGTTCCTTGAAAGTTCTTGAACTGCAATGAACTTTGTCCTCGTCCTCGCCCAGCCACGGATGACTGACACGATGACCAGCCAATCAGAGAGTAGAAAAGTAAAACATGCAACCAATAACAACGCAGGAAGGATAAGAAGGGACGAGTTCACCAATCGAGCCAGGAACTGTGAAGCTTTGTGAATTTGTGAAGCTTCCGGGAAAAATTAAAAGAACACTAAAAATTCCGCTGTTATCCTACAAAATAAGATCCTAAAATGCCAACGGCGAGTCAACTACTTAGTATTACAGATATTAGGTTACATGTCGCTACAATAATCACATCATAACGACATCATAATCACATTCTAATGAGTTACATAGTCAGCAGGTTTTAACAGGTTACTTCATTTTTACTTTGGATGAACTGTAATATACTTACAGCAAAATATGCACCTTCAAGTTGCTCTTTAACTTTCAAAATATCTTGCCTTATTAACCATATTACCATATTAAAAATGTAAAAAACTGTGGAACCTTATGATAGACAGAATTTTACTCAAAGCCAAAGATCTTGTGTGCAGAGTTACGCTCGGGTATTTTATCATTAGCTGTTAAAACTGGTTTCCAGAGGAGAAAAGACAGCATGTCATGTCATTGGAATACAGTTACAAATAGACACTAAAAAGTGTTTGAAACACCAAATGTCTGGAAAAAATCAGTTTTCAGCTAAATTTAGCTCAGATTTAACCAGATTTAGATGTTTTCAAATGCAAATCACCAAAACCATTTTCTTTTTTATAGTTTTGACTTGACATGTAGCAAGTAGCAATGAGGCATACAAGAGGCTTTTATTTTGAAGGCAGGAAGGATGTTGTGCTGCTGTGACGTCAGAAACGTTTCGGATGAAACTTGGACTTGTTGACAGAAAGTGGGTTAAATGTCGCTGTGTAAATGCAAAGTCACGGTACCGACATTCTTACTAGGATTATATAAGCGAACTGACGTCGCCTGACGGAGGTTTAGTAGTTTTAGTGTTTTTTGGTTGATTTGTGGATAAAATGAGCGAAGAGGAGAAGAGCAGCCAGGATGGAGTCACATACTTCAGACTGGCAGAAATCGAGCAGCAGAACAGCTTTAAATCCACATGGATCGTCATCCACAACCAAGTCTACGATGTCACCAAGTTCCTGGAAGAAGTGAGAAGAAATTCATCTTTTAAGTTTATGACGTCTGGAAATCATCCAGGAAATAAACAGGAGGAGGATTTCCTCTAAATTATTTAAAGACAAAATGGATCTGAAATCATTTCTGCTCAGTAAAATCATTCAGAGTTTAATTACTTTTCTCATTTAAAGACGTGTGATACACTGGAAGAAAGCTGATATTCTTAAGCCCAGTTCAATATGGTGATTTATTATTGCTGATTAAACCTCAGCTAAAGCTTTATTTTTTTTATAATCTAATATTATCTGATAAAAGCTGGAACAGACCAGAACAACAGCATGTGAAAATCAATCGACTGGTAAAAATGAGGAATCGATTATTAAAAATCAGTAGATGATTAACATCAAAAACACTACTATTCTTGATTTGGTGGAGTTATTCCAGACTTTTCAAGGTCATTCTCAGATTTTCCAGGTTTTCTCCAGCTTTCATTAATTATTCCAGACTTTTCAGGTTTAGTCAATTTAACCAGTTTAAGAATCTATTATTATTATTATTATTATTTTTTTTTTTTTTTTTTNTTTTTTTTTTTTTTTTGGAAGCTTTAGTCCTTTTGAGTATTTTAACAGTTGTTTTTGAAAATACCACATTCTCTGAAAACCTTTAATGGGCTTTTTGTTGGACATTTTATAGATTAAATAATTAATTCATCAATAAAATAAGACCAATAAAGAATAAAAACGGCTGGTTGTTGGTGAGAAACCTCAGGGTGGAATTCTGCTGTTAATCTGTGTGTCAGAGGTCAGGTTACATTGAGCTCACACCACACACACACACACACACCTGAGTTTTAAGTGACATCAATAATCGTCAGAAAGTTTCCTTCAGTCTGGAAACGGTTCAGCTCATCAGAACAGCTGGTAACACTTTAACTCTGCTATCTGTCATTTGAGGACACACACGCACGCACACACACTCATAAACCTCTCACTGTGTGTGTGTGTCAGCATCCAGGAGGAGAGGAGGTGCTCAGGGAGCAGGCAGGAGGAGACGCCACCGAAAGCTTCGAGGACGTTGGACATTCCACCGATGCCAGAGAGATGGCCGGAGGCATGGTGATCGGAGAGCTGCACCCGGTGTGTGTGTGTGTGTGTGTGTGTGTGTGCGTGTGCGGTCATATGAACAGTAAAACACGGTAAAATAACATGATGTGTTTGTCTCTGCAGGACGACAGAGTAAAGCTCAGCAAACCTGTGGTAAGAAAAGCAAATCATTGATTATTTGTCATGAAAAGTTTTACTGTAAAAAAAAAAAAAAAAAAAAAAAAAATCATGACAGGACGAATCATTTTGTCCTGAAAATCTGAACGTCTGACAAATAAAACTTCCTGCGTGAAAGACTTTTTTTTCAGAAAATATGTTTTTGGTGCAAAGAGTAGAATTTTCCTGACTTTTTAGTTTCTTTTATTTTCTAAAATTTTCTAGAATGAAGGAGAAAATCAAGAACTTTTATTATTGTCGTTATTATTTACTTTTCAGATTTTTTCTGCATCGTTTTTCTAGAAGAAGTTTTATTATGAAATATTATTCAGGCTTCGTTTGTTCTTTAGGGAGCGATTTAGCTTCAGCTACAAAATGTTCAAAGTTATGACTGTTTATTCAAATAGGCCACGCCCACATGATTCAGCAACCAATCACAAGAAAAAGACTCATTAAAACACATGATGCACTAAATATGCTGAACGTTTCATGAATTATCTCAGTGGAAAGAGTCCTAACTCTGGTTTGTCCTGCAGGAATCATTAGTGGCCACCATCCCTGAGGAACCCAGGTACACACACACACACACACAGTTAACCAGGACTGGACAATAATGAATATTACTTTTAAACAATATTATCAGTATTATGGTTTGTTAGCTTGGTTAGCTAAGTAGCTAGTGAGCTAGCTAATTAGCCAGTTAGCTGGTTAGCTAAATAACTCCCTCGTTGTCTCTTTCCCTGCAGCTGGTTTGTTAACTGGTTAATTCCGGCTCTGGCCGCCATCATCGTCACGCTGATGTACCGCATCTACACCTCAGACAGCCAGTGACATCATCAACGCCAGACGTGCTGCTGTGATGTCATCAAGAGGCAGCAAACTTCCTCAACGTCTGATTGACAGCTGCTGCAGCCAATGTCTCCGTTTTGATACTGTAGCTCCTCCCAACTTAGAATCGTGCTCCTAGAATGGACACGCCCACAAACTGAGCGTAGCTGATGCGGTGATAACAGGACGACCTCAGACAGGATCTGATTCTACACCACTCCACATTACCCAGCATGCATTTCAGGCTGTTTAACCAACCAATCACGTGGCATCTCTTAAAGAAGTCAACAGCGTTGCTGAAGTTACATTTTCATTTTGATTGAAATACGGATGTTTTATAAAATCGTAAATACTTTGTTTCTGGATAACTTTGTAGATACATGATGAATGTATAATTTCCCATCACCTTTATTTTATGTCTTTATAAATGAATATTAATGAGTTTTGGAGAAATATAAACATGCATCTAGCAGCTAAAATCATGAATGTACGTCACATGATCATCATAACTGATCAGCTCCTTTATTAACATGAAAAAACTCAACTATTACCAAAATCCTCTGATCGTTCTCAGATATATGACTTCTCAAGAAATATTATTCTCAACTTTTCCTGGAAATTCATGACTTGAAATGTTGTCCTGACATTTCAGATTTCTGAAATCATTCCTGACTGAGTTTTGTGTTTCCTGCTCTTATTCTTGACTTTTCACAGTGAATATGAAATGAAAAACCATATATGCAACCGTGAACTGATGATTTAACTTTTGTAAAGATTGTTGTTAATAAGGTGAATATTGAAGTTTAAAAATCTGAGCAGAAAATGTCTGGAAGTTTCTTTGAAGCATTTTGTACTTCTGTTTGTGCCGTCAAAAATTTAAAACAGATTAACTGAAGCGTCAGAAATACAACATTCAAAACTTTTCATCATCCAGAGATTTTTATAGAAATTAATATTTTCATTAAGAGGCATTAAATTGATTTAAATATATATTAATGTTACAAATCTCTCTTACTGCATTTAGAAATTAATTCACATAAAACTGCAAAGCTCCATTTTCAGCAGCTATTTGTGTTCTAATGCTAAACTATTTCAGCTCAAAATGCTAACTCGTTATAGTGACATCTTCATAATTATATTAACACACCTGAAAGTCATTATTCTGTTTAATGAAGCAGGTAAACAGGTTTTGGTTGTGAAGTTCTGACGTTACTAAAACTCAATTCTGGTTCAAAAAATGGCCAAAACAAGAAACACATCAGCCTGTTGTTGATGGTTGTTTTTTTTTTAAAGATGATGATTCCATGACAGAAAGTTCAGATTTAATATGAAAGTGTGCAGAAAAGTCTGAGGACAAAAAAAAAAAAAAAAAAAAGTCAGAGTCTGGAGTTTGACAAACAGAGTTTTCACAGATCCTCAGTTTGCTGCTTCCTACAAAGACACAACTCAGGCCTTAAAGGACCATATCGGTGATTTGGTATTTTTACAATAAATACAACCACTGGGAATTTAAACCCATTTTTGTAATTTTATTTTTTACTTAATTTGGATTTTTTTTGGCCATTTAAAAAAAAAAGAGAAAACCCTGCAGGTTAAGACTTTCTAAGTCTAAATAGAGAAATGCTGACATCTAGTGGTAAAAAGCAAACACTGCTCTCTGCTTTGGTGTTTCTGTCAAATCTGTTTTCAATTTCACATGTATGAAATTACATTATTTTCCACATTTTTAAATATATATTCAGAAAAGGCGTTTTTACATCATAACCTGATTTTTTTTTTACTGACAAGATCCAGATTTTTTTTCCACAATGTTGTTTTCATAAGTGAATTTTTCAAGAGGGATGAATTAAGAAAAACTGCGAATTAGAGATTAAAAAACTGATTTTCATTTGTTAAAGTGTAAAATGACTTCTCACTGTATAGTTGTTTGTTTTAGGTTGTTTTTTTTTGGGGGGGGGGCAGTATGTGACGTAATGTTGATGGCGCAGAGCACGTGTTGTTTGTTTACTGTCTGTTGGATGACGCACTTTCTGCACGTTAACACTCTGTTATATAACAACATGATGGATATGATTTGGGTTGGTTTTTTTTTGTTAACAACAGAAAAAACCCCGATACGATTTTAAAAAAACAGCTCACACCGGAAACATAAAATATCACAAAAAAAAAAAAAAAAAAAAATTAAAAGTTTGAAGAGTCCTGCAAAAACTAAAGTAATGTAAAGTATTAAGAATGTATTAACAGTGTAAAGCAAATATAAAGATATTTTAAATAATTTTCCATATATTTATAAGCAAACTTTTTATATGGAACATTTATAAAAGTAGAGCAAGTTTAACAGCTGATATTTATGTACTTTTAAAGAGCAGAAAGTTTTTTAGTTATTTTTTTGCTGCTGCAGGTTAAAGTTGACTGTGACTTTGTGACTTCGTGACGTGCGGATTGTGCATTAAAAAAACGCACAATCCGCACGTCCGCACGTCTGGTCAGAGGGCGTTTTTCTTTACTCTGCGGCCCCTCCCGCACCGGGATCCCGCGGACTCCTGACCACTGCGGGGCCACGGCACAGAGGCCGCTGGCTGCCGGGCAGCGATGTCCAACTCACCGCTCCGGTTTGACACGGGAGGAGAGTCACCGTCCCCGGGGAAACTCTCCGAGCAGGCGGCGGGGTTACCTGTGGAGAACGGCCAGGAGGAGNCCGTCCCCGGGGAAACTCTCCGAGCAGGCGGCGGGGTTACCTGTGGAGAACGGCCAGGAGGAGAAAGAGGAGGAGGAAGACGAGGATCTGGACGATGAAGCGGACGCGTCTCAGCTGAGATTTATGAAGGACAGAAGGAGAGCCAAGTCTCTGCCCGCCTACCCGGAGCAGGCGGCCTTCCTGCGGGGCGTCTGCGGGAACGACAGCAGGAAGCGGGTGAAGTTCGCGGACTCCTTGGGTCTGAGTCTGGCCAGCGTCAAGCACTTCAGCGCCCTGGAGGAGCCGCAGATCCCCAGCAAAGTTCTGTCCAGGCACAGGAGCTTCCCCTCGCAGGAGCAGGACCTCCTGAGCGGCCTGTGCGCAGGCTTCCGGTCCAGCCTCAGCATAGACCGGCTGGTGAGCTGCTTCCCGGAACCCCGAGAGGCGGAGCACCGGGCCAGGCTGCTCCGCGTCTGCCTGGAGAAGGTCACCATCACTCAGTTTGACGTGCGGGGGCTGATCCGGGTCTGGACCGGCGGCACCGACACAGAGGTCGGTGTCAGATACACCTTCAACGACTGGCTCTCCCACGTAGACGCACAGGCTCTGCCCGTGGCCGTGGATCAGAAAGAGCCGGGCTTTTGCGGAGACCGGTACAGCTTCACCATGTACACGCCGCCGTTCCTGGACCACAGCTCCTCCGTCCACTTCGCCGTTTACCTGAGGAGTGAGGACGGGGAGTTCTGGGACAACAACGGGGGTCAAAATTACAGCCTGCGGTACCAAAGCATGCCCAGCGCCGCGAACTTCATCAGCGCCGCTTTTCACGCCACCTGAGCAGTGCGTAAAAGCTCTCCATCCAGTAAGTTGTTTTGACTGAAAGATACTGATGGAGATTTCTCTGTTTCCACTTCTTCAGCTCAACAAAGCAGGACTCAGATTTCAGGAAAACATGCATGACAAAAAGAGCAGAAACCCATAACATGACGCAAACACTGCTGGAGCTTTAAAGGAGGAAAAAGGTGAAATGTTCTGAGGTTTTCTGTAAAACAGTATTGGTAGAAACATTAATTTACAGCAAAAATGTATGATAATAATTGCTTTATCAGCAGAAAGTATGAATGATTCGTTACAGCGACATAATGTGACAAAACACACGAGATTTAATCTAACAGTGCATAAAAAATGTCAAAGACCTGACTGTAATAAAGAGATTTTACAGTGTAATCTGTTAATAGAACTTATTTTGTCTAAATCGATGTTAAATCATCTATCTATCTATCTATTTATCTATCTATAACAGTTACATTATGCTAATTAGTGAGATTGTTAAAGTCTGGAAGTCTTTCATCATCCATCCATAAATCTGTCCATTCTGAGGTTATGGAGATCTGGAACTTCTCCCAGCTTTCACTGAGTGAGGCAGAAAGGTACACCTGCACAGGTCACCAGTGTCACAGAGGTGAGACACACACACACACACACACTCATTCACACTTAGACGACTTAAAGGTTCTTTTCACCTCATGTCTCACAGAACAGTCCACAGACAGAACCAGTCCACAAAGTCAAACTACTAATATCACCATGGAAACCGCTCCGTTACAAGTCAAAGTCCTCACTGAAAATGAAGTAGAAGTAAACGAGTATTTATTTGTCCAAAGTAAAGCAGGTCAGAACTGAAGGTGCCATGTCGATTCTGGACTCATATGATCACGTGCGTGACACAGCAGAAACCCCGTGTGTGTTTAGCTGATGAAACAGCAATCACCAGTTGAGAAATGTGACCTTTCCACCTGTGGAAAGTGTGTGTTTGTGTGCGTGTGCACACAAGTGGGTCAGTGTGCTCATCCTTAAACTAACAGATGGTCTATTATTAGCAGCTGCTGCTGGTCAAACCAAACCACCTCTGAAACCTCCGTGTGTGTGTGTGTGTGTGTGTGTGTGTGTGTGTGAGACTGCTGAGCCACACAAACGGCAGCTAAACACACCCTAACACACAACGGTGTGCTTAAACATCTGCCCTCCCTCACACTCAGATCTGTGTGTTTGCTGGACAAACATCAGATGGAGACAAGAAACAGCTGCTGGTACCAACGATCACCCAATAAATCATTAAAATATTATATATTATTATTATCTGAAGGTATTTTAAAAGCATAAATAGTATTAGCAAATAAAATGACTGTTGATGTCATCAGATCTGATCTTTGGCAGGTTATGATGCTAATTAGCCTCTATGACGCTAAATTTAAATACGCTCTGAAGTCCAAATCCACCACAAGACAAGAACTCACTGAAGTTAGCATAGCAGCTAAGCTAACACTGTTAGCGGCTAACTTAACACTGTTCATACATCACTAGTCACTGCTAAGCTAATTTCAGTCCACCGTTAGCTTGTTCTGTCACAGGAAGTACAGCTAGCTAATGCTCCAGCTATGGTTTGTGAGTCAGCGTCACTTCCTGTTTCTTTTGGTGTCTCTAATCATCTGATTGGCTCTCCTCCTCATGTGACTTTCTTGGTCTTCACCAGGTGTTTCTGTTTCAGGTGGAGAAACTAATTTGTTGTGTTTCCACCTTTAGCTGTTAGCCACTTAGCTTGTAGCTGTTAGCCAGTTAGCTTGTAGCTGAGGTAGCTTAAACTAATTCATCAGATGCTGAGCTGCTACTTTCAGACATGTTTAATTTCTTCTTGCTGCTCATGATGTGAAAATTCATGAACACGTCATCAACATGTCATCACTCTGCAATATCGCAATATGACAGGTTTTTATATTATCAAAACTTATGCGTATTATCCTGAATGATATATACAACACAGCTCTATTGCAGACTGATGCTAATGTCAGTTTAGCTTAGCAAAATGACCTGTGACATGCTGATTGGTCGGTTCTTCCTGTGACAGTTTTCATGGCGTGAAGGAAAACGATGGATTATTCCTCCAGGTACAAAAGCACCAGATCACAGGTACAAGAGGTGGACATGAGTTTCCTCAGCAGGACATCTGGACTTCATAACGAGGAGCTCAGACAACAGAATGAGGAGCTCAGACAGAAGAAGGAGCTCAGACATCATAACGAGGAGCTCAGACATCATAACGAGGAGCTCAGACATCAGAACGAGGAGCTCAGACAGAAGAAGGAGCTCAGACATCATAACGAGGAGCTCAGACATCATAACGAGGAGCTCTGACATCATAACGAGGAGCTCTGACATCAAAACGAGGAACTCAGACAGAAGAAGGAGCTCAGACATCATAACGAGGAGCTCAGACATCATAACGAGGAGCTCTGACATCATAACGAGGAGCTCTGACATCAAAACGAGGAACTCAGACAGAAGAAGGAGCTCAGACATCATAACGAGGAGCTCAGACATCAGAACGAGGAGCTCAGACATCAGAACGAGGAGCTCTGACAGAAGAAGGAGCTCAGACAGAAGAAGGAGCTCAGACATCATAACGAGGAGCTCAGACATCAAAACAAGGAGCTCAGACAGAAGAAGGAGCTCAGACATCATAACGAGCTCAGACATCAAAACGAGGAGCTCAGACAGAAGAAAGAGCTCAGACAGAAGAAGGAGCTCAGACATCATAACGAGGAGCTCTGACATCAAAACGAGGAGCTC
>VXCM01005236.1:11589-22553 GCA_014773175.1 Lucifuga dentata
AGGGAGAGAGAGAGGGAGAGAGAGGGAGAGAGAGAGGAGTGTAATGAATTTTAAAGCAGAAGATGATGGAGAAAGTGAAGTGCAGGGAGAGCGAGCGATAAACAGAGATGAGAGGTTTTAAAGCTGCAGCTCCTCTTCATCGCTACTCTTCATCCTCTGCTTCTCCATCCACATAAACTGAATCCTGGTACACACAAGATCCACGTCACACACTTATCCCACACAAACGCATCGTCATGGCAACATGAACTTAACCGAGCTAAATGTCTTAGCTAGCTGCTGCTGCTAATGCTAACTCAAGTGTTCCTGTTCTATTCTGAGTAAATTGATGAAGCTAACCTAGCTAACTGTCTTGGGGCCAGAATTGTCCTGATTAGTTATGTGGTAAATATCTGATTTATTACTGTCTACTGTTTCTTTATATGATATGATTTGGATGGTATTAGAAGCTACATGTGGCTACGTAGCATTTTTTTTCCTCAGATGAGCCTTTATAGCTTGTTGATTATTCTGAAGAATAAGCTTGATCAGAGTTACTCACTACCCAGTAATCTTTTTATAGATACTTTATTACTCAAGTCAGTATTTTGGTGAGTACTCTGACTTATATGATCATAAAGTAACAATACTTTTACTAGAGTACAGTTTCTGCTGCTCTGCTGCAGTACTCACTTCATTTTCTCCATCATCTTCTGCTTTAAAATTTATTCCACTGCTTCTCTTGATTCTCAACATGCTACATGCTAAGATGATGCACACGCAAAGAGCTTCTAGCGTGAGACAAATTGCAGCTCTGTTAATGGTTCGTCTTCAAAACTTGAAACAAACAAAAACACCAGAGTAAACTGATAATTAGCAGCAAAGTAGAAGTAGAAGGCAGCAGGTTTCTTCTCTCTGACAGTTCCAACGCTCAGGATGATGAAACGAGATTTTCACGCTGCCTGTTAAATACACGCTTTCTGGCTGCTGACGCATCACGGAGTTTTCTTACAGTCTCGGTCTTCTGCAGACTTTGCTTACGAAGCTGTGTGTGTGTGTGTGTGTGTGTGTGTTTGTGTGTGTGTGCGTGAGGATCAAATCTCCCGTGGTTTGTAAGGACTGACTGGAGATTTGCGAGCGCCGTGAATTTCTGAAAACGGATACAGTGGATGTTATTTTCACCACCATAAATCACAACTCTGTTCAGGAGGAAAAAGGAATGAAGAACGCGTCGAGCCGATCCTTTTTCAGTTTTAGATAAATGAAGGTCTTCAGGGCTCTGCGGTACGAGTCGACGTGTCGTAATGCTGTTGTGCTTTTGGCCTTTGACATTCTCGCTGCTGGTCATTTTGTCACGTCGGCAATTAAACAGATTTTTCTGCTGTTTCTTCACATTCATGTTATTAAACAGATTCACAGCATTTTCAGTAGCTACAGCTCCAAACATATCAGACGTAACAGGCAGCAGCAGGTGATACCACCTTAAAAAATAGCATGATATCTGAAGGTATGTCACTATAAAGGCAGAAATCTCTGAGGCACCAACGTCTCTAGAACTCAACATGTATGAAGATGATATTCAGCAGGTTTGTTGCCCAGGATCCAAGGACAGCGTCACGTGTGAAGTTGTTTGGATGAGCGGTTCTCAAACTGAGCTGTAAAAAGTAGTCCACGCAGCAGGATACGCTCCAATCCAGTGACATGGTCTCACCCCGACCCTGCAAACAAAGCTAGCTCACGACGACGGAGAACTACATGATGGCAGGCGTGCACCATAAAGTCCGGCCCGTTATGAACACGCATGTTTTGAACAGACGCTCCACTAGTTTTTGCAATAATGTGATGAAGCTGATATGAAGAATGTTGAAAGACGTGATGTTTTTGTTGCAGAGAGACGTTAGCACGGCATGAAACGAAGAGCTGAACTCCAGAGGAAGCCTCACTTTCAGCCACAAACATCAGCTGCAGCTACATGGATAAATATTTCTTCAGCCCGATTTAAATCGTTCTGATTAGAGATTCCACCTTAACTGTTTACACGGACGCTAAATAAAATCCGATAAGATGTGCGTTTATGTGCCGCAAAGTATTTCATCAGAATATAACTTTTTTGACAAGCGCAAAGTGGTTCTGCCTGCTGTGAAGTGTCAAATCTGCCAGAAATACAGGAGGAGAAGAAGAAGAAGAAGTTATTTTTCTCACGTTATTGAAAAAATTAAATTAATTCATTAATACCGTTTTAAAGATGGAGCCACAAGGCGTCCTGGGAACAGTTTTTGCGTTTCTGCTGTTCTTTCTGATGAAGCAGCAGCATCAGCTAACGTTAGCCCACGCAGGCAAACGTGCACAAAGAACAGATTTATTCCAACCAGAGCGTAACTACCAGATTTAGCCTTTACATGGTTATTAGGCGCTAACATTTTCTGATTGAACGGATTATGAAAGGTTTAAACCCTCCCAACCCGGCTGAAAATTCCTTCTGATCGGCCCGGATCGGGTCAGTCTCTTCTGAGGAGGTTACATGAGACGTTTTTATTCTGATTGGGCAATTATTCTGATCATTAGCAGAATGTTAGGATCCATGTAAACGCAGCCAATGAGACGAACCCTGAAACCTGAGCTCAGAGGAGCAGCATGGATCCACAGTTTAAGTGAGTTTTGCTGTTTTTTTAGCTGCTGCTACCTGCTGAAATGCAGGTAAACTCCAGGAAACATCCAGAACGTTTCCTCCTCTACGTCTCTGAGCGACTCTGCCAGCCTGAATGAAACCAGCCAGACTTTGAAGGTGGACGTGTGAAAATGGCCTGAAACTGATTTTTTTTTCTGGGTGTTTTCTTGTTTTTCTTCTATTCTTGGAAATCTGGGTCTGATGCAACGATGATAGCTTCATCTTCCATCATCTCCACCCAGCCCAACACGCCACATGATGTAACCTATAGACACAGGAAGCAACGTGATGGAAGGATAGCAGACAGACACGAGGCGAGGAGGAGGAAGATGGGGAGATGATGGAATTAGATGAGAGCGGAGGAGGAGGAGGAGGAAGGGATGCTGGAGGGGAAATGAGGAAAGGAGGCGATGTAGTCCTCAGTCCTGTCATTTCTGTTTGAGCGGCAGGTCGGATTTCATGTTGACGTTCTGTAAACGCTGATTCTAATGTAAGCCGAGTCCGAGTCAAGCCTCAAGTCTTCACAAGAATTTCTAGTTATGATGCAAGTCTTTCAGCTAAATACCATGTTTATTAATGATGCCAGAAGAGTTCCAGAACATTCCAACATTTTCCTTTCAAAGCCATCACAGTCACACTGGACAAGCTTTTTACATCAGGGTGCCATTTTTATTTTTATTCAAAGGGTTTGAAGCCCTGAGCACTGCAGCGCCTCGTCATTTTAATACCAGCGCAACTACAGATTTAAAGGCTTTCTGAGAACTCTGTACGTCTCTCTGATGGATTTTAATTGTGTTTTGATAAAATTTAAATTGTGCTATAAAACAAACGACAACTGTTCATACTTCTGCACTAAATATGACTACAAGCACACCGTCACATCATGGTCCGTTCATTTAGACAGCGGTTCATTTCCCTCTTGGTACGGTTCGGTTCTGCAGGTCTGAACACAGCAGACCTGTGTGGGTGTTCTGGTCCAAACCTGGACCAGAACACCCACACAGAGACCTTCAGAGGGCCTCCATCCCATGGATCACATGATGCTATGACTAGGAAAGGATCCACATTCATCTTTGTTACTCTGATTTACTTTGATACAAACTACTTCCTGTTTGGAGTTTCTGTCTGACCAATCAGCAGAGAGAGTGTTGTCACATGACATTAGCTGATAGATTTTGGTTTGATTGGATGTTTTCCTGTGAAACTGAACCAAACCAACAATTTAGTTCCTGATTCAGACCAGAACAAACGATCTGCAGATCTGATTCAGACCAGAACAAACGATCTGCAGATCTGATTCAGACCAGAACAAACAATCTAAGATCTGATTCAAACCAGAACAAACAATCTAAGATCTGATTCAGACCAGAACAAATGATCTACAGATCTGATTCAGACCAGAACAAACGATCTAAGATCTGATTCAAACCAGAACAAACGATCTAAGATCTGATTCAGACCAGAACAAACGATCTACAGATCTGATTCAGACCAGAACAAATGATCTAAGATCTGAAAACAGCCTTGGAGGATTGGTTTGTTGTTTACAGTTTTGGCAGAAACGTCAAGAAAACAAAATTTAATGAATGTTACAGTTCTAAAAATGATTTCAGACTCCACAGGTTGAAAAGTGTGTCTCGCCTACAAAATCCTAAAAAATGCTTCACTTATTTTCATCTCGTCGCAGACTGTCAGACATACGGAAAGAAGAAATTCACCCGCTTTCCAAACCTGCCAGGTAAACTCCATCAGCCTGTCCATCTGATTCATAATCATCGTACCGAAGCGTCGGACAAACTCAGTATGTGTTTATTGTGCTGTGAGACTGAAGTGATTGAGATTCCGTCCGACCCCTGAGAGCCGTAACGGCGGCTGGTTCCAACGAGCTGGCAGGTATAACTCACCGTCTGATGTGGCATTTAATCTCAATCCAACCAAAACGGCCCGAGGCTGCGTGACATTGCTGCGACATTAAGCAGCAGTAATAGCTGAGATATGACTCTTTAGAGGACGCTAACACACACACATACACACACGCTAAAGCATGCACACACACACGCTAACTCTCTCTCTCTCTCGTTAATGTTATAGCTTCACTTCGACGTGTTAGCTTGTGTTTAGATTTAAACTACAACACGCTGTAAAATAGAGGAAACAGGGAAACAAGTTGCATCTATCACACATTCAACGATACAGAACGACTGTCTTCTTCCTCCCTCTGACACTCCTTCATTTTCCTCCTCCTCCTCTTTCTTTCCTTTCTGTTGATTTTTATCTTCACCTCCTCCTGTTTATGCTCCTTCTCTTCTTATACTTATTTTCTTTGTCATTTTTTCCCTCTTTCACTCTGGATTTCCTTCTTTCCTCCTCCATTCCCCCCACACACACTTCTCTTCCTCTCTCTCTCTCTCTCTCTCTCTCTCTCTCTCATTAAACAGAACAGGCTGGTTTAGTTTCTCCTCTACAAACCAGCAGCACTGCAGCTGCAATCCATCATCTTTACTCTCTAACTAACTTAAAAAGGCACACACACACACACACACACACACACACACAGAGTGAGCTGCAAACAGAAATATACACTTGAAATATAATCGTGCACACGCCGCATTATGCAGGGGAATACAGACTCAATTAGGAATAAACAAAACTTTTTAAGGCCGCACACACACACGCACACACACACACGCACACACACACTTCTACTGTAAAATCACCAGGAACTCTGTCAGGGAGTAAAAGTTCCTGCATAGTTTAATTAATGTTCATTTGTGATGAAAAAGTGAAAACATGGAAGAAAAACAGCTGAAATTAGCACCAAACGATGGATGAGAGGTCAAAGGTCAGCACCAAAACCTGGATTACAAAATAACACTCATGCTGAGCTTACTTTTAAAGCTAATCATGCTTATAAGCACATATTTGTTCATTCAAAGGGATGTACTTTACTTTTTTTTATTAATACTGAGCTACTTTAACACTTCCTGGAAATGTTTCACAATAAAGGCCCTAAATGAATTTAAAGGATTCTGTCCCCTGAGCCAATAAGAAGCTTTTATCGTGTAACGATGTAAAGTCAGTCTTTACCTGCTTCCTGCTTATTATGACAGACAGACAGACAGGATCCTCCACTGGGATTGGCTGAGATGCTGCTGGTGCATTATGGGAACAAAGTGACCAACATCAAGGTGATTAGCCTGGTGTTGCCACGGTAATGAGAGAATGTGTGCACAAATGTGTGTGAGCGTCTGGTGTGGTTGAGAGTGCATTTTGAGTGAATACTTGTGTATGAGTGCACGCGTGCGCGTGTGTGTGTGTACAACAGGTGTTCAGTCAGGAAGCAGGTGTTCATCTGCATACTAGTCAACCTGGTTAACCCAAGGGACTGTGTGTGTGTGTGTGTGTGTGTGTGTGTGTTACCTGTCTCTGTATGAGCGCCAGTGTGTGTTGTCCCTCCTCCATCAGTCTCTGCACAGTTTTAGGATCGTCCACTTTCCTGTTGGCCCTGAAGGCATCACGCACACGCCGCACTGCATAAGTCCTGCAACACACGCAGAAACACACACAGGTGTGTATAGATTGTTTCTGTTCTGCTCGTCATTTCTACATGCATCCTCAAAATCAGGAACATCCTGTCAACAAATCAGGAATAAGAAAACAGAATAAAAATAATAAATACAAAAGCTAGTTCCGACCAAGCATTCTGATTGGACAAGAGGCGTTCCAGGTGTGCTGATATTATAACAACACTTAGACTTTTAACTACGTATCACTCCGCTTCACAGGCGTTCTAATAACCGTTAATTACGCTAACGCTCGTTAGATCTTAACAAACTTTTCACCGCAAAGACGGACATATTTCCACAAATAACTTTTGGGTTAAATTATGAATGACATCAGAAAGAAGCCTGGATTATGACATCAGCTGACCTCGACGAATGAGAGAAGAGCAAAACTGAAGCGAACACCATAAGGTCTGTTTCTCATGCTAAGCGTTAGCGTTGTGCTGAGCTTAGCATCCAGCTGAGTCTGATCAGCGCCGCTCAACCAAGTGCTGACAGGAAGTACTTGTTGCTAATGACATGTTGACGGTTGCCATGGGCGATCTTTGCACATTCATGGTCCAAATTGGTTTCCGGGTCAAATCAGAAGAAAGAAGGCTCTTATTCTCATTCGGAGAAGAAAAGCGAAATAATGGTGAATGTTGAGTCACGGTTCAAACCTGCTCTACAGGTTAGGACCCAGCATTGGTGAGACACGCCTCCCCGAGCCCAGGTGGGCTCGGGGAGGCGTGTCTCACCAATGCTGGGTCTTCTGAGTTCCAGTTCCTGAACCGTGTAGGAGGAAGAGGAGCTGAAAGTCGTTCAGAAACTCTCCGCTTCCCTGGCGTAGGAAACTTCCTGAAAGGTTGCTACGTTGTCCTGAAAGGTCGTTGCTGAAGTATCATCAGAGGTCAAACGACAGGTCGAGCTCCTGAGTATTCCAGAGTGTTCCTGGCTGAACTTGTGGTTTGTTCTGGATGTAACACAAACACGACGTTGCTGTGGATACCGCTGGTAACAACAAAAATTCTCTGCAAAGTTTAAAACTCTCTCAATTCTCATCTTAAAAACTGCAGGCGAGAAAGAAAACACAACAAATCAGGCGGTTCTGCCGTTTCTGTGGCGCGGCGGCGCTCAGCGGGGATCCACGCCGCCGCCGTTATGACCGGAGCTCATTTNGTTTCTGTGGCGCGGCGGCGCTCAGCGGGGATCCACGCCGCCGCCGTTATGACCGGAGCTCATTTGATTTCCTGCAGCTTTTCACCAGTAAGAAGAAACACAAAGCGAGCGCTGCGAGGCCGAGGATCAATACACCGATCTGCTCGGTGTGTGTGATGCTGTATTCCACTCTTCTGTGGAGTGTGTGTGTGCGTGTGTGTGATATATGTGAACACTCTAATGATGTGATGTAGCTGCGTATCGGCCTTCTGCTTTTATGTGTGCACGCGTGTGCGTCTACTTTGTGTATCACTGCTTTTTTCATGCTTAAGGCCTGTGCTATCATACTGTTTATGATTGTACCGGTATAATTTTTTTTAAATATGGAAAAAAAAAAAAAGTATCATATCAGGATATTTATCGTATCGCAGCATAATGATGTGTTGATGAATTTGCATATCATGAGCAGCAGGAAGAAGCTATGCGTGTCAGCGTCTGATGAATTATTTCCTCTGTTTGAAATGCTGCAGCTACAAGCTAACTGGCTAACAGCTACAGGTGGAAACAACAAATTAGTTTCTCCACCTGAAGCAGAAACACCTGGTGAATACCAAGAAAGTCACATGAGGAGGAGAGCCAATCAGAGACATAAAACAAACAGGAAGTGATGCTAAGTTTAGCATAGCTGGAGCGTTAGCTAGCTGTACTTCCTCTGACAGAACAAGCTAACAGTGGAGTTAAATTAGCTTAGCAGTGACTTTTTATCAGTTTTTTTGTTGTGATGTATGAACAGTGTTAGCTTAGCTGCTACGCTAACATCAGTTGAGTTCTTGGTCAGGCTAATGGTGGATATAGACTTCAGATTGTATTTAAATACATTTTTACTCATGATGATAGTTTTCAGTGTTGTTTATGTTCTGTTACAAAGAAATACCGACAGACATCGTGGTTTTATTTTAAGGCTATCCTGCCCAGCCGTATTTTCTGTGAGTTAAATGAGTCAGAGAAACGTCAACGCTGCAACTTCCTGTAAACTTATTTTACTGGCAGAAAATGTTGGTTTGGATGTTTGGAGTTTACTGTCACTGAGACGTGATGGAACTCAGAACCAGTGAGTCCACAAATGCTTCGTTACAAACTGGAGAATCCAACGCCAAAATGACAAAAAGTCTTTAATATTCCAGTAAAACATCATTTCATGGCGCTTCACTGTTTGCTTTGACTTTGTATCCTGAGTTTAACTTTGTACCTTTGCGTCACTCAGGTGAAACACCGCCTTCAGTCCATCATCAGCCGTGAACTTCACCGCCGCTCGACCGGCGGCNCCGCCGCTCGACCGGCGGCCGCAGTCGTTTTCCTCCCTGATGGCTCATAACTCTCAGCGTTTTCCTAATGTCTTTGCTGTTCTTTTTCTCCCCTCGTCTTTTGTTTTGCTCATTAGCAGCGGAGCTCATTAAGGCGGCAGGAGCTGCATCCATTAACTGAAGGGTTGGTGCGAAGCGGCGTAATGGCGGAGGCCTAATGGTGGGCCTCGGCCACGCCTCCGGCCCCGCTCAGCAGAAAACGAAGCCGGTGTCTGAGTGACAAACTTGCCGTTGGTCGGTCTCCTCCAGGTGCTCGCCGTGCGGGCGATCATTCAGACATTATCGTTCTTCTGATTAATTTTCTTCTCCAAGCTGCCTGGGAAGAAGAAGAAGAAGCTCCAACGTCTTATCACTCTTCTTCATCCTTCCTAATTACCAACTCCACTTCTCCTTTCCATCATCCTTCTTTCTTTATGAGGCAACTGGGTCCTAAAGCCTGGGAGACGCTTTTACATTTCGTTTCTCTTTCTTCTTCTTTGTCTTCTTCTTCTTCTGGTCCGAAAAAATATACAGCGGGTCCAAAAGTCTGAGACCACGTGTAAAATCCGTGATGTTTTCTATGTAAATGTGGAAATAATCAGAAAGTCTGACGTCACAAGAAGCTCTTTGGAACATTGTGACATCATGCTGGACAACTTGGCTCATCAGGTTTTCACATATGTGTGGAGTCCATGATGCTGTCATTAAAGGACCATTTCACACATTTAACATGTTTGAGCCTAATATGTTCAATTTTCATACATGTAACGTTACTGACAATCATTTCCCAAAGCATACTACTGGAACGGTGAATTAAAAATGTTTTTCCTACCTTCCAGACCTCCATTGGTTTCAGTTCATTCTGCTATTAAAATCAACTTGTTGATACTGTAAACGTTCTTGGGATAGGTAATCCATCATCACCAACAAGACGTGTATTCAGGTTTTTTTAGAAGTTATGTAATTTTAGTGTTTAAGCTCAATAAAAAGCGTGGAGTGAATGTATGCCTCCACCGGGGAATATAGTCCCAAAAGAAGACCTGCGTTTATGGAAAAATTTAAAGGACCGTGACTTCATAAGGCTGTGTAACTATTAGCAGGAGAAACATGGATTTTTAAGGTGGGTGTATCACTTGAATATTTGATTTTGAAAGATTAAGAGATTTAGCAAAATATCAGGAAAGCTGAAATACAGTTTTATCCTTTGGGAAATGATTGTCAGTAACGTAACATGTATGAAAACTGGATATATTAGGCTCAAACATGCTAAATGGACAGTATGGTCCTTTAAAACAAAAGGGGGGCGTACCAAATACTAAGATATTCTGACGTTTATGGACACTTTTCAAAGATTCAACTTTTCACTGTAACTGTTCAGATGAAATTATTTGTAATGAAAAATCTATTAAATTAAAAAAGAACGTAAAACAAGCATTTTCACAGTGCTGTTCACTCAAATACGATAACTCTTCTCACGTGGGCGCCATCTTTAAACGTCTACATTTTTACCTTTTCATTCTTTTATTACTCCTTTTATTCTTCCTTTTCAGTCTTTTCTCTTCCTTCATGTCTTCCATCCTCACTTCCATACTTCCATCTTTCTTTTCCATCCAGTATTTTAGTGTTCTTTTTTCTACTTCCTTACTTACATCCTTCCTTCTCTCCTCCCTTCAATGCTTCTTTCATCCATCCTCTCACCATTCCTTCTTCTTCTTCTCCCTTTCCTGTCTCACCTTCAAACTCTCATCAGCTTCATTTCCTGTCATTAATCGCCGTTTTCCTCGTAACGTCTGTCTTATGATTTTACCACCGTGTGTAAATCTGATCCATCAACGGTTTTTATAGGTTTTATCTTAAAACTCAAATTAGTTTGTGACAGAAAGAGAGAGAGAGAGAGAGCGAGTGCAGTATCTTCTCAAGGTCGATGTGTTCTCCTCACATCAGAGAAATATAATGACTCCATCGAGCAGAAGAGCTGAAAATTAAACCAATAATCATTTTCTCCGCGAACGCCTCGGCGTTTTCATCCACTACCTCATCCATAGTTTGTTAGCCTGAATGGCGTCCGCCGGACTTTGTGGTTTTGTTTGCAGCTGAAAAAATAAAATAGGTAAAAGTGTCTGTTTCTCTTTCGTGTTTCTTGATGTCCATTTTGTCAGATCTCAGGATTTAACACCGGCTGCCATTTTGATGGCGGCCGGTTCGTCAGCAGATCTGGTTTAGAAAAATAAAAGTTATCAAAAACCTGTTGAGTCTTAAAAAAAAAAAAAAAAA
>VXCM01005237.1:0-17311 GCA_014773175.1 Lucifuga dentata
CTTTTTTTTTTTTTACAACAATACACCAGCATCAGTTTATATGTTATCAGATATGCAAAATCTACATCTAGTTCAAATCTTTCACAGGCTGAATTTTTATTTTTTTATATTTAGATTTATTTTGCATGTTTGAGCCCCATAAATACTACAGACACTTTACAATTGTGTGTAAGTTTAAGCATCAAAACATTGAATTTTAAGGTGTGTACACCACGTGAACATTTGATTTCTAAAGATATGGGGATTAGTAAAACTAAATGCAGTTTTATATTATATATAGTTATGTAACGATTGTATTTATTGGGCTCAAACACGCAAAATCACCGGTGTGTTCCTTTAAATTTCTGGTAAATTTATGAATTTTACTATTCTAAATTTCTTGCTTTCTTCAGTTACAGTTGCTGTAATATTTGGTAACAGACTTTACAGTTCAAATTAAAATATGCTGCCTTAGTTTCAGCGTTTTATCAGGACATGGAAGGTAGCTGCGCAGCGACGGAAAGAAGTAAAAAGAAAGAAAAGAAAACAAGAAATTAGAGTGAGTCTGTCAAGAATGAACGTGAACAAAGAAATTATAAGTAAATTATATAGAAACTCCAGCTGTCTGATAAATTTCGCAGAGTTACGAACACTATTTCGTTATTTAGTCATGGTTCTGTAACAGCCCGCTGTGACCCTGATGTTCGCTAACAGCCGTTAGCTTCATGTGTGGCCGCTTTTCCGCCGCTGACACGCGGTTTAAACAGTCCGGTAGGAACGTTTAGCCGCAGAAAAGTGTTTTACTTACCGGTAGTTGTATGAGGGGAATTGTTTACACTCTCTCAAAAGCATTCGGTACAGAGAAATCACTTGCGCGCTTGAGGACGCCGCCATGGTGTACAAACAAACGCTGCGCCAGTCAGGCTCAGGACCCCAAGTCACGTGTGTGTCCGAACAGCGCCTGTTCAAAACTCAGAAGTTCATGAGTTAAGCTATCTTCTGTTGCTGAGTTGCCCAGCATACAAATATCGATGTATTTTTTGTTGTTTCGGAAATTATTATAAAAAATAGAGGAATGAGATTTTAAGAAGGTAGAGAACCAAATAAGCAAACAGGCGCGAATCCGGCGCTCTCTCCCACACAGGTCAACGCTGCACCGTGACAGGAGGTGAGTTACTTTTGCTGATTTTCCGTCTTTAAGTTCCTATTAAAGTCAAACGATACGTTTTTATGAAAGGGAAAAGTTGACATGTTATAATGACTAACTTCAGAATACAAACCGCACAATGTCGAATCATACGGAGCTTTATTTTTCTCTAAGTTGTCCTTGTTGTGGAGCGGCATGTTAGCTTCTCTGCTACAAACAATCAGCTGCCGCCATGAAATCAACTTCATTTTAATTTAAAAAAAGAAGATATAAAACAGATATAAAACTAGTGTGACTCCTCAGAAATCCTTTAAAAAGCATGTGTGTGTAGCTGTGGGAGTATTTAGTTTCTCTGATATCCCACTGTGACCTTTCTGTCAGATTAAAACCTGACAGATAACTTTATGTTTCATTAATGTCTTATCGCTAATACTTGAAAATAAACGAATGACAGTAATTTCTCCGTTATTTCCTCTAAAAGTCTCTGAAAGTAGCTTCAAAGTTGCACCTTGTGAAAACACCACAGATATTCTCTTTTTAGCACTTAGATAAAAAGTGAAATATAATAGTATAATATACACATGCTGCATTTTTATACACCTTACATATGAATTTGTATAACATAGGATATAACATTCTTGTTTGGCATTATTTTAAAATATTTTGCAGCATTTCATTCTGGATGGTTTGGTATTTTTTAAAATTTTGGGATTTCTGTTGGAATGAAAATAAAAGTGCTGTAGGATTGAACAAAACATATTTAAAGCTGTTTGTATAGCACAGTTCTGTGTTAGCATTCTACTTGTGTAGTTGCTGAATGCTAACACAACAATTGTTTTGTCTGGGCTAAAATAATGACGCTCAGATTTTAAAGGACCATAACATCCATTTTACATGTTTGAGCCTAATATATTCAGTTTTCATACATGTAATGTTACTGACAGTCATTTCCAAAGCATACTACTGGAACGGTGAATTAAAAATGTTTTTCCTACCTTCCAGACCTCCATTGGTTTCAGGTCATTCTGCTTCCGCCTGGAAGTGAGAACCATGATAACAGCTCCCAAAGCCATGGTGAGCTCAGAGCTAATGCTAATGCTAAAGCTAGTACACTGCTGACACCTGGAAGACAAACATTAAAGACGTTTAGAATCAGAATTCTTTTATTTGTCAAGTGCAAGGACAAGGAGTTTCTCTTGGTGCATGGTATCAGAAAAAATATTAATATAAATATTTAACGGTCGAAATGGGACTTTTCTTTTCTGTCGTTTCACCTGAAATGAAAAGGCAGAAAAGCTGCCAGCTGGAGTCAGTTTGAGGCGAAGCGTGTGTCATCAGAGACAGAGTCTCAGCAGGAAGTAATCATCAGAATCAAAAATCAGATTTCTGCATCAATTCAGGATCTCATACGGCCGGGAACGGAGAGGGAACATGCAGGATGTTAGCGCATGGCTGACATTTCTGATGCACATGGAGAGCTGTCTTGTTACAGAAGAACACACACACACACACTCACCAGCTGATCCGTGACCCTGATAAGAAAAATCCACCCAAAATTGATTAAATCAAAATGGCGTTGACTCAGACTCATGAAGTGTGTGTGAGTGTGTGAGCGTCTAATTTAACTCGACTTTTAGAGGATTTTCTGTCACAAGTCAGTGCAGTTAGCAAAGTGTGTGTGTGTGTGTGTGTGTGTGTTTTATGTGTGTGCATACAATCTCACAATGCTCTTTAGTGTTAGATGTGTTAAAGGTCAGAGACATATCCTGTTTGTTGATGTCCTGCTGTGTTTGAGTGTAAAGGTCAATGGCACTGCTGTGTGTGTGTGTGTGTGCGTGCGCGTGGGTGCGTGCGTGCGTGCGTGCATACAGGCATGTACATACAGGCATGTACATGTATATGCGTGCATGCCAATTTGGTTGAACAAGTGTGTTTTGTGTGTCCGTCACTTGCAGTTTTGCTCTGTGTGTGTGTGTGTGTGTGTGTGTGTGTGTTAAATCCCAGCAGAGCCAGCAGACTGATAGATGGCTCTGCTGGAGCGACAGATCGATGGAGGAGGATTTCCTGACTGACTGGATGGACTCTGACTGTCTTACCAGAGTTTTCCGTCTGGATTCTGGCGCTCGCCGCCTCGGCTGACGGACAGCTGCTTCCTGTCACTCAGCACGGCGATCCAGTCTGAATCCACGTCAGATCTATCTTTTATTCCAAATCCTTCTCAGTCATTCATGAAACCTTGATGAATAATTTGATTGTTAAAAAAAGAAAAAGAGACAAAGAGTCAAATTAAAGGACCATACCACCCATTTAGCATGTTTGAGTCTAATATATATTTAATTTTCATACATGTAACGTTACTGACAATCATTTCCAAAGCATACTACTGGAACGGTGAATTAAAAATGTTTTTCCTACCTTCCAGACCTCCATTGGTTTCAGTTCATTCTGCTATTAAAATCAACTTGTTGATACTGTAAACGTTCTTGGGATAGGTAATCCATCATCACCAACAAGACGTGTATTCAGGTTTTTTTAGAAGTTATGTAATTTTAGTGTTTAAGCTCAATAAAAAGCGTGGAGTGAATGTATGCCTCCACCGGGGAATATAGTCCCAAAAGAAGACCTGCGTTTATGGAAAAATTTAAAGGACCGTGACTTCATAAGGCTGTGTAACTATTAGCAGGAGAAACATGGATTTTTAAGGTGGGTGTATCACTTGAATATTTGATTTTGAAAGATTAAGAGATTTAGCAAAATATCAGGAAAGCTGAAATACGGTTTTATCCTTTGGGAAATGATTGTCAGTAACATAACATGTATGAAAACTGAATATGTTAGGCTCAAACATGCTAAATGACTGATATGGTCCTTTAAGGTTGTGAAGTTTCTTTAAAAAATACAAAGTGCAGAGCTTTTCCTCTAACAGCATCAGTATTGGCCTTAAAGGATAATTTGTCATAAGTGCACAGATACTTGTATTGCGAGACAACTTTTACAGACTGACCTTTGACCTTTGATGACCGGGTGAAGGGTGGGCAGAGGATTCTTACAGAAATCAACGCTGGTCTCTTTAGATTTGAGCTGATTGATGTTTATAACAGAAACCGCCGGACCGTGGCTCAGACGTGTGATTTATCTGATTATCCGTGTTTTAATGGAACCTGAGCCTCCGTGTGAAGCTCTGCGTGTTTTGGGTTTTTTTTTTTTTTTTTTTTTTTATTTAGAGTCTGTGCTGACTTGATTGACTTTAGTTTCTCCTCTTCCTCTCCTCTTCCTCTCTCATTCTTTCTGCCTGGAGGATCAAGGCCTGAGGCATCGACTGCTGCCTCCGTGTTCAGACCTGCAGAAGAATCAGTCTGGGACTCAATCAGCCCATGACCCAAACCTGATCTGTCCTCATCCATCACGCCATCTTTCACTCCTCCGCCTCATCCTTCTCTCCCCATCAACAAGGCTTCTCTTCTGTTCCGCTCGTTCAACTGAAGGAGGTAAGCGTGTGNGGGGGGGGGGGGGCTCTACTTGCCCTTTTTCAGCATAAAACCATAAAACCAGCATCCACCATAAAACCTAGCAAACACCCCAGAACATCCTATCAACCAACTGAGAATGTCTTAGTAACCATGTGGCAACGCGCTAAGCTAAAAGCTAACGCAGCAAGACGCTAAGGCTGGATTTACGCTACAAGCCTTGATGCTCAATTCTGATCTTTTGCCTATATCTGTTTTTTTTGTTCATTGTATTTACATTTTCTGTTTTAAGCGGCTCATAACCGATACCTGTATTTACACACTTTGACCTGTCGCAGCAGGATGCAGCTACGCATGCACATATGAAATACGGTTTTATCCTTTGGGAAATGATTGTCAGTAATGTCACATGTATGAAAACTGAATATATTCAGGTCAAACATGCAAAACAGGTGGCATGGTCCTTTAAGAGCTATTGATAAGTCTGTTTCCTTTGAATCAGAAAAATACGACATGACATCATGTTGTTTCTGCAGCGTGGTGATAATTCCTGCATCTGCTGTGTTTTTTTCCACAGTAGCAGTAGTTTTCAGTCGACTGGCACAAAGAGACAGAGTTTTAAAGGATGAGTGTGTCTCTGCTAAAAACACTCGTCCTCTTCCGAAAACACAGCAGGGCGGATTTTACAGAATCTATTACATGTGTACAGTACATGTTGTATTTAGAAGCAGCTGATAGATAGAAGCTTTAGATTTTATCAGACAGCGACGCGTTGAAGAATAAAAGTTGTCAGAGCAGCATGTTATGCTAATGCAGCTCTCAGGAAAACTGTCTTCTCGTCCTCTGAGACAGAATAAAAATAATTATGTCATGATTTTACAAAAACAATATTCAGGATGATGTGAACAGTGTCACACTGTTGTCATGGTGATTTCAGAAGTAAAAATACAGCAAACTGTACCAACATGATAAACATGAATCAGAGTAAAAGTAGAAACAGTAGAGTTTTACCTTCAGTAAAAGTAGAAATAATAAATGCTGTNAATCAGAGTAAAAGTAGAAACAGTAGAGTTTTACCTTCAGTAAAAGTAGAAATAATAAATGCTGTAGTATTTTAGTTTGTAAACAGGAACTCAGATTAGCTTTAGCTGCTCATCTTCAGTCGTTATAAAACATCAATAAAATGATTGATGATGTCATCAGATCTGATCTTTGGCAGGTTATGATGCTAAATAGCCGCTATGATGCTAAACTTAAACACGCTCTGAAGTCCAGATCCACAAGACAAGAACTCACCTAGAGTTAGCGTAGTGGCTAAGCTAACACTGTTCATGCATCACAACAAGTCACCGCTAAGCTAATTTAACGCCACCGTTAGCTTGTTATGTCACAGGAAGTACAGCTAGCTAACGCTGCAGCTACGCTTGATGAGTCAGAGTAGTCACTTCCTGTTTGTTTTGTGCATCAAATCAGCTGATTGGCTCTCCTCCTATCGTCAATGCCAAAATACGACGCATTTTTATCTTGTAAAAAAATATACAGGTGTTATAACAAATAGAACCATAGAATAAAAACATCATAAAAAGAGCCAGACATTAGTTTACATGTATGACTGCTGTTACATGTTAGTGTACATGTATGACTGAAATACAGATTTAAACCTAAAACATAGTTTAGTTTTATCTTTTATCATCTCTGATTTGTGGAACAAAATTAGTCCACCGTCATTCTGCATCTTTATTCTCAGCAGATGTTGTAAAGTCAAATGAGTCCATGTTCTTTTCATGGTAATTATCAGCCAATTATCGGCCAATTATCGGCCAATTATCGGCCAATTATCAGACAATTATCAGACAATTATCAGCCAATTAGAAGCCAGTTATCAGACGTGGACGTCCCACACTGTGGAGGCAGACCTGAGCAGGCAACACGCCAATGCAGACACAACGCAGGAAATTACATTCTCAAATCATGAAACACGCCTAAACTATGACCAGCAAAGTCAGCCAAAACTCTGTGCGTGTGTGTGTGTGTGTGTGTGTGTGTGTTTGTTTTCAGTTTCCAGATTGTGTTCTTTCCGACGTCTCTGCAGCATATGTTCGCTCTGTTGCAGTCAGGATCCACACTCCTACACACGTCCTACACACGCGCATGTGCACATACACACACACACGCAGGTTAACAGGTGCGGAAAACAATGCGTGTATGAAAGAAACACGGAACTTCCTGTAAAAAAGTGATTTGGACTGATGGACGGAGCGGTGAGTTTGTGCGTGATGATGTCATCGCGTGTGGTTCTGAACATGCAGCAGCACTCTGACATACAAACATATAAAACAGTTCCATCTCATTTAACTGGACTTATAGAGGATTTTCTGTCACAAGTCAGTGTCTGGAGTTAAAAACGTGTGTGTGTGTGTGTGTGTGTGTGTGTGTGTGAATCCTCCTCAGATCTGCAGAATCGGCNGTGTGTGTGTGTGTGTGTGTGTGTGTGTGTGTGAATCCTCCTCAGATCTGCAGAATCGGCACTTTTCTCCTCCATAAAAATCTCATCATCTCTGCTACTTCTCCTCTCCTCTCCTCTCCTCTCCTCTTCTCTTCTCTTTTCTTTTCTTCTCCTCACTTTCTCTCCTCTTCCTGTCTTTCTATTCTCTTCCCTTCTCTTTTTCTTCTCGTCTTTTCTCATCTCCTTTTCTCTTTCTCCTTTTCTTTCTCCTCTCCTCTTTTCTCTTTCTCTCATTTTGTCTCCTCTTCTTTCTCCTCTCCTCCTTTTCTATTTCTCCTCTTCTTTCTCCTCTCCTCTTTTCTCTTTCCCCTCCTTTTTTCTCCTCTTCTTTCTCCTTTCCTCTTCTCTCTCTTTCTCCTCCCCTCCTTTTCTCTCTCTCCTCCCCTCCTTTTCTCTCTCTCCTCCTCCTCCTCCTCCTCCTCCTCCTCTCTCCTCTCTCAGACCTCCTGCAGGTAGACATAAAGTGGGTTTTATTGCCGCCTCGCTGCTTCCTGTACAGGTTTGATCTGAAGCTCCTTGTCAGAAAGATCTCCTGCCTCCCTGAGCAGGAGGTCCAAATCTATGGCTTTATCATGCAGGGAGGAGCAGGAGGAGAAACAGGAGAACTGAATATGTGCTAAGCATGACGTTTAGCACATACTCAGCAAACACGCTAAACATTTCAAAGTGTTTTGGACAAAAACCTCCATCGCTAGCTCTCTGGATGCTAATGTGGCTAAAAAAGGAGCAGAGAAAAAAAAGAGGAGGTGAAAATAGGGAGTCAGGGGAGAAGAGGAGCCAAGAGGAAAGATTTAAGGATGGTGATGATGATTTAAGGAGAGGAGAGGAGGTCGATGAGAGAAGAGAAATGGGAGCAGAAGGAGGCGAGGATAAAAAGTCGAGAAATGTCAGACAAGAGGAGGAAGAGGAGGAAAAGTAGAGGAGAGGCAGCAGGAGAGCGTGGAGGACAGAGGGAGGACAGCAGAGCCTGGAGGCAGATTCAGGGGAGAGGACACTGAGTTTATGGCTCCTAACAGGGCCAGGAGGAGGAGGAGGAGGAGGAGGAAGATGGATGTGGGGTCGTTGCAGGACACGCTGGTTTTAAATAAATTTGGTCTGTCAGGTCGCCTACAGCTCCCATAAATCCCTGCTGCACCTCCTGCTGCTCACTTATCACCAGTCTGTATGCACACTCACACACGCACACGCACATGCCTGCAGCATGGCGGGGTTGACTGATAAGAAGTGAGCTTCGANCTCACACACGCACACGCACATGCCTGCAGCATGGCGGGGTTGACTGATAAGAAGTGAGCTTCGAGGGTAAACCTCCGCTGCGTTATTTCCACCGCTCGTTTTCATTCGTTAAATAAAGAGTAAAGATGCGGGCACGCGTCGGAAGTTGTGTAATTCTCGTTTTTGGCGAGCGAGCTGCGTCGTGAGCAGGAAGAGAGGCGGCGGCTACAGGAAGTGGTCATCGTGCCAGAGAGGGAGTCCCTCTGATGGGGGGGGNGACCAGAAATTCCTGCAGAGAGAGAAAGAACTCATTATTCTGACAGTGTGACACACTCGCACACTCATCATGGTGAGAGCCTTGCTGTGGCGCACGCACGCATGCACGCACGCACACACACACACAATCGTGATCATCGTGGTATTCCTTCTCTGTGGGAACTGTGACAATTTGACAGCACGAAAATAGCTTCCTCTTACTGTGTGTGTGTGTGTGTGTGTGTGTGTGTGTGTGTGTGAGATACCTTCTGCTTTGCCTGAATTTTTTTTTTTTTTTGTAAATGAACCCACTGCAGTGTAAATCAGGTTTTTGTGTTTGTTTATCGCCTCAAACTGTTTCATAAATTCATTAAATGTTTGTTCTTATGAATTTTTCCTCTGTTGAAACTCTGCGTGTCACTTTTATGTCAATAATAAAAATAAATAACATAGATGTACGTCCGCACATTCAGAGGGCTTTTACTCTGTGGGAACAGGAAGGAATTCATAAAACGCAGTGCCAGATTGGATGTTTCAAGGGAAAATATCATCACGCAAACACGTTCCCTCATTCATAAACACCTGTTAGCATCAGCTTCTAGCTTTTTCCTTGTTAGCGCCATCTTTTAAAATGCTAAAAGATGGCGCTAACAAGGAAAATGATGGTGCTTGGCAATGGTGGTTGGTGGCATGCATGTTGCTTGTGCTTGGCGGCGTGCATGTTGCTCGTGCTTGGCGGCGTGCGTGTTGCTCGTGTTTGGCGGTATGCGTGTTGCTCATGCTTAGCGGTGTGCGTGTTGCTCGTGCTTGGCGGCATGCGTGTTGCTCGTGTTTGGCGGCATGCGTGTTGCTCGTGCTTAGCGGTGTGCGTGTTGCTCGTGCTTGGCGGCGTGCGTGTTGCCGTCTTTGGCCGGCGGCGGCGTCAGAAGACAGCATCGTGAAGCTGATGAGTCCTAACCACGTTTTGGTAACCGGACAAGCGATTTTCTGAGAAGTTTCACACAGGAATCATACTTAACTTCCTCGGCTCGTTAAATCTGCGTTTACCTGAACTCCAGGTTGACTGATAATTTCTGAGCTTGACACAGCGTGCTCACTGGCTGTATGGAGAGACTTGACTAGCTCACGCTTGTCGGCGGTAACATTTGGCTCTGTTCACCATGCGGTTTGACACCTGACATCATGTAAAAAAACACCTGAGCTTTACGCCTTTCAGCCCAGAGTGTTGTATGTTCAGGAAATTGCTGTACTCCTTATCAGAGTGTGAGTGTGTGTGTGTGTGGTTGTCATAGTAACAACATGCAGCGACATCACCTCAAAGTTTAAATGATCCTGTCAGTTCAAATGACCTTCATTGTCTATTAACTCTGTGTGTGTGTGTGTGTGTGTGTGTGTGTGTGTGTGTGTGTGTGCGTATGCGTGTGTGTGCGTGCAGCCAGTGTAATTTGACACCAGCAGCAAAGCTAAAAGCTTTGTAGATTTTGGGACAATCATCCATTTTGCTGCAATGCCACTGCAATGCAACACCCTCTTTGTCTCTTTCAGGGATGCTCCCCGAGTGTGTGTGTGTGTGTGTGTGTGTGTGTGTGTGTGTGTGTGCGTGTGTGTAAGGGGGACAGATAAAAGGATGATGTTCTCCTGTCAAAGGAAACAAACAGAAACAGGAAGACGGCGTTTCTCCTTTTCATCTTTGTTAATTTTTTATTTTGCTCGTCGGACCTTAGAACTGTTTTGGAGAAATTGTGTGTGTGCACGCGCGTATGCGTATGCGTGCATACGTGTGTGTGTGTTTTCTGAAAATTACTGGATTCTATGAAACTCCTTCAACCAAAAAACCTGAAACTAAAATCTTTAAATCCTAGAATACATGTATTTTAAGTTTACTTTATTTAATTAAATTAGATTTTCTGTCTCTCCTCTTGTCGCAGCTCCATGGACCAATCATCATGAGACTCCGCCCCTGGTCCCTCCCTAGGCTCCTCCCCTTCATTCATTCCCCACCGTGTCATTCACATAGTCTCTGCTGCCCGTCAACTCTCTCGACCAATAGCATCAGAGCATCACATAGACGCTTCATCACAGATGGCCCCGCCCCTCGCCCTGCTGTGATTGGTCAGGACTCAGTGGAGGTATTAGGTCACGCTTACCCTCGTGATGACTTCACCAACGTGACACCAAAGATCCTCGCCAAGATTGGCCGCAACCTGCACAACCAATCCCATCATCCTCTGTGGCTGATGAAGGAGCGAATCAAAGCTCACTTTTACAGGTACGCCTGTGTTTAAAGCCACGCCCACGGCAACAGCGTGCCACTCAAACATAGCACCGCAGCTAACGATTAGCTTCCATGTCTGACCCAGATTCAGACGTGAAGGATTTTATTATAAACTGTACAGCTGTTTGAAGGTTTTAAAGGACAATTCCCACGTTTTATTTTTTGTCATTTTTTAAATTTCCTTTAAAGGACCATACCGGTAATTTTGCATGTTTGAGCCTCATATATTTGGGTTCAAACATGCAAAATGGGTGGAATGGTCCTTTAAAATCACAAACACTGACAACAAGTTAAGAGTCAAGGGTCACGTCTCCAAAACTGCCTGTTTAGTCTGAAAAACATTTAAAAGTTATTGATAATGTAACAATTAATAAATTATTAATTTTCTGTTGCTAGAAAATTGTTTGTGTACTCATATATTCTTTGTACACAAACACACACACACACACACACACACACACAACTTCCTGTGAATCGTGAGCAGAATCTGACAAAACATAAAAGTAAATGTTTTTTTGTTGTGAAAATTTAGAATAAAAGTGAACATTCACACTTGAGCTGTGAACGTTCTCAGGACTCCACAGCTCGGCGTGTTTTCAGCTTCAGGCGTGTAACACACACACGCAGGAGTCACGTGTCCTTTAAAACAGCCAAAGTCTTCATCGCCTCCATTTATTCCTTTTTTTTAAAGCCTTTTTTGTATGTTTGTGTGTATTTTCTTTATTTTCAGCTCATAAAATGCTGACGGACTCTGCAGCCTCCTTCCTCTCAGCAAAAGTCCAGTTAATAGCTTGCCTACACTGCACACACACACACACACACACACACACACACACGGCTTCCTGTGAATCGTGAGCAGAATCTGACAAAACATAAAAGTAAATGTTTTTTTGTTGTGAAAATTTAGAATAAAAGTGAACATTCACACTTGAGCTGTGAACGTTCTCAGGACTCCACAGCTCGGCGTGTTTTCAGCTTCAGGCGTGTAACACACACACGCAGGAGTCACGTGTCCTTTAAAACAGCCAAAGTCTTCATCGCCTCCATTTATTCCTTTTTTTTAAAGCCTTTTTTGTATGTTTGTGTGTATTTTCTTTATTTTCAGCTCATAAAATGCTGACGGACTCTGCAGCCTCCTTCCTCTCAGCAAAAGTCCAGTTAATAGCTTGCCTACACTGCACACACACACACACACACACACACACACACACGGTCGCTGCAGATAGCAGATTTTCCTGTTTTTCAGCAGAAAATGCAGTAAAAGTATAAAACTACAACAAATAAAAGTAATTTGTCTCATTGTACTTCCTGTAGTGCTTATATAGGTCGCCATGGAAACCCTCTGTTCTCTGTCCATGACAACCTGAGTCCAGTGGTCACTGTGGAACAGAACTTTGACAGGTCAACTTCATTTATTTATTGATTGATTGATTGATTGATTGACACGTGACTGGCGAGTTTGATGGTTTTTCATCAATATCTGGAATCTGCATTGTGTCTAAGAAATTAATTCATTACAAGGTTTATTATAATAGTAGTTTCATTATGGTAAATTGATTGAGTTTAATTTAATAATTTAATTCAATTAATTTAAAAATTGAGTTTAATTTAGTTTAAGAGTTTAATCTGATTGGTGCGTTTGATTTGATTGACAGCTTGCTGATTCCGCCCGACCACCCAAGCAGGAAACGAGGAGATAACTACTACCTGAACAGGTGAGTGACAGACTGGTAAAATGTCTGAAGAAAGATGAGAGAAAGAGGGAAGAAAACAAAGGAAGGAAAGTTGTAAAAAAAAAAAAAAANTTAAAAAAAAAAAAAAAGAAGAGAAGGAAAGGAGAAAATGGGCAGATAAAAGAAGACAGGAAGTTTATTTCTCTTCTGGTTTCGATTTTCCGTCAACATAACGTGAAACATTTGGCAGCTGACTCGCAGCACTCCCATGTCAGATTTTCCAATGAACACTTGAAAGCACCACCACAGAAAACAGTCCAGATCTAAATTATCACTTCATCTAATTAAAATGCGTCATTTTCACTAATATCATTCATAACAGCAGTAACAGTTTGTAATAACACGTATTTTTGTGCATTTCCGTCCAGAACGACAATGCTGCGCGCTCACACGTCGGCCCACCAGAGGGAGCTGGTGAGGTCCGGCCTTGACGCATTCCTATTGGCTGGAGATGTTTACAGGCGGGACGAGATCGACGCCAGCCATTACCCAGTGTTTCACCAGATGGAGGGAGTCCGGCTTTTCTGCAACCATGAGGTACGTCACGCCAAGGAGCTTTTATTTTCTCAATGCCTTAACTTGCTGACTTCCTGTTGCTCTGCCACAATAAAAGACTTTTTTTGTGTGCCTTGCAGCTGTTTAGGAAGGTGGAGAACGGAGAGGACCTGTCTCTGTTTGAGCATGGAGGACGGCGGACGCCTCAGAAGCAGCAAACACATACTCTGGAGGCTGTCAAACTGGTGGAGTTCGACCTGAAGCACACTCTGACTTGCCTCGTCACTCACCTGTTTGGAAAAGGTGAGGCGACATTGGCTGAACGATCGGCTGATGGACGGATATCGATTTTAATACTTTTATGTTGAAACAGGAAGCAGCAACACTGAGCTGAGAAAAAATAACGAGGCTCAATTTTGATGCTGAAGTTGGTTTTTGCAGAAACCTGGTCAATTTAATGTGTCGCTGCCATGTTTTGGTCACGTGACACTGAGGGGGTCTGATCATCACATGCAGCAGATACATACATACAGTACATACATGATAATATCATGACAGGAAATAAAGAACCTTTACAGTAAATGAAACAGAACTTTTTATAAACTGCATATTAACTTCTTTATGATTTCTTCCTCCTCCTCCTCCTGCTCCTCCTCCTCCTCCTCCTCCTCCTCCTGGTCCAGATGTGGAGATCAGATGGGTGGATTGCTACTTCCCCTTCACACATCCCTCCTTTGAGATGGAGGTCCATTTCCAAGGTGACTGGATGGAGGTGCTGGGCTGCGGAGTGATGGAGCAGGAGCTGCTGAACTCCGGTTAGAACACGCACACACCTGCACGTGCACACATACATACATGCACGCACGCACACACACACAGTGGATGTACCTAAGGTTGCTGAGGCCTGTGTTTGTCTGCTGTTAGCATGTAACGGTTAGCGTGCACTATTTAGGATTTCACCATCTCTGCCTTTGACCTTTGAGCAAGGCAGCGACTGATTGATACTCTGCTGCTTCATGATGATGATGATGATGATCATGAAGAATTGTTTTGATATTGGAATGATGATGTGAAAGACAGAAAGTCTGAATGAAACAACTACAGCTGCAGTTTACCTGCGGTTGCAGTTCATGCAACCACAACATGTTTGCATGAACTGCAGGCCTGTAGCGTGTGTGTGTGTGTGTGTCTCTCTCTCTCTCTCTCTGTGCCTCTCATATTTGTGTGTGCATATGAAGCTAAGTCTGAAGGTGTGTGCTCGTGTGTGTGTGACTTTCTTTATTGCGTGCATGTGTGCGTGCATGTGTGCGTGTGTGTGTGTGTGTGTGCACATGTGTGCGCACTCACATCTAAATCCATTTCCAGCAGAGCAGAGTGACTGAAATAGACTGTTTCAGGACACACAGAGAGAATGGAAGTGCCGTTGGCCATTTTACACTGTGTGTGTGTGTGTGTGTGTGTGTGTGTGTGTGTGTGTGTGTGTGTGTGTGTGTGTGTGTCCTGGGAGTATAGTCTGTGGGAGGTTAAATTGATGCTGGGGTCCAAACAGAGGCAGAGGAAGTAGAAACTCCATCAAAGTCTCACACATGCACACACATACACGCTGTAGAAGTATCCGGTCTCTTCCTGTCAGGCTCTGAGCAGCTCGCTGTGTCTGCAGATGTTTTTAAGCTGATACAGGGGTTGACTGATAAGTTGTGAGCCCGTGATGGACAGCTTCTCTGAGGTGTTTCATATCTTCATTTTCCAGTTTTAATCTCCGTCCTCACACTCCTGCCGACGATGCTGGAGCGATTTGTATACAGACAATCCTCCACAGCTGATATGGCGTCATCATCAGAGGCCAAGCGTGTTTTTCGTGTTCGTGGCGAGGTGTAGATGGCGAGAAGGGCATTCAGTCAAAAACATTACAGATCTGCTGTCGTCATTTTGGGTCAGGCTCAGAAATTATCAGTCGAGTCTGAATGACTCAAAGCAAATCAGCTAGTTTGTGACTATTAAACCGGTAAGATGGACAAGACTTGATTGATAAGTTGTGAGCCTCTCATAGCACTTAAAGGAGCATAACGGTGATTTTGCATGCTTTAGCCCATACATACAACCCACATATCCAGTACTGACAACCATTTTCCAAAACATACAATGGAGCGGTAAATATTAGAATTCTTTTTCCTACCTTCCTTGGTTTAAGTTCATTCCAGTACGATATAAAAAAATCATCTTGTGGAGACATGAAACGTGCTGAGATCACCTGTATCACCTGACCGTTTGATTTGAAAGATTAGAGGGTTTTAAGAAAATAACAGGAAAACTAAAATACAGCTTTATGTTTTGGGAGACGGAAGCATAACATGTATGTTATGTTAACAGGTTGTATTTATGCAAAATCACTGATATGCTCCTTTAATGCATTATACGTTAGCGCTAAGCTAGGTCTTTGTTATGCTAATCAAATCAGGACTTCCTCCAGAATATTTGAGCCTGCTCAGTTTGTTGTGTGGCAGGTTCAGAACTTTTCAATCGTCACTCTCCAGCAGTCAGTCTGTTTGTGTGAGTGAAGAGGAGTTACTGCAGAGTACTCCCAAAATAACTCCTCCCACTTCACCTCGCTGTTACCGCGACAACACACACACACACTCACACAGAAATACATACATACAGAAATACACACATACACACACAACACAACATAAACACACATACACACTCACATCCACGAATGTTCAACATGTGGACATTAACCATCAACAACAACAACATCAACAACAACAATATCAACAACAACATCAATAACATCAACAACAACATCAACAACATCAACATCAACAACATCAACAACAACATCAACAACATCAACAACAACAACATCAACAACATCAACATCAACAACAACATCAACAACAACATCAACAACAACATCAACATCAACATCAACAACACCAACATCAACACCAACATCAACAACATCAACAACAACAATATCAACAACATCAACAACATCAACAACATCAACAACAACATCAACAACATCAACAACAACATCAACATCAACAACATCAACAACATCAACAACAACATCAACAACAACATCAACATCATCAACAACATCATCAACAACATCAACAACAACATCAACAACATCAACACCAACATCAACAACAACACCAACAACATCAACATCAACAACATCAACATCAACAACAACAACATCAACAACATCAACATCAACAACATCAACAACATCAACAACAACATCAACAACATCAACATCAACATCAACAACAACATCAACATCAACAACATCAACAACATCAACAACATCAACATCAACAACATCAACAACATCAACAACAACATCAACAACAACATCAACATCAACAACATCAACAACAACATCAACATCAACAACATCAACAACAACATCAACATCAACAACATCAACATCAACAACAACATCAACAACAACATCAACATCAACAACATCAACATCAACAACATCAACAACAACATCAACAACATCAACATCAACAACATCAACATCAACAACAACATCAACAACATCAACATCAACAACATCAACATCAACAACATCAACAACATCAACATCAACAACATCAACATCAACATCAACAACAACATCAACAACAACATCAACATCAACAACATCAACAACAACATCAACATCAACAACATCAACAACAACATCAACATCAACAACAACCCATTTCTCAGAGATTATAGTCTCTCTCTCTCTCATTGAATACTACATATCAGAGAATGAAGTCCAACACGTCACCCTGCGCTTCATTCAGAATACCATCCTGTGTGTGTGTGTGTGTGTGTGTGTGTGTGTGTGTGTGTGTGTGTTTTTAACATTGGCAGTGTATCTGCCCTTGGCACTGCAGTAACGCTTTTGACTTTCATGTTAGAGAGAGCCCCACACATACACACTCAGATATACACACTGACACACTTTGTAGTGCACATTCAGACACACATACATGCACAAAGCCATGGTAAGAAACTCACTTGTCAGTGCATGTACATACACACATGCAGTTGTGCACATGTCCACGTTCTGACACACACACACACACACACACTTGTCCTCTTTATTCTTTTCTTCAAGTGTCTTTCTTTCATTCTCTCTTTTTTCTTTCTTCCTCTCACTCTCTTGACTGTCCGAGTCAAGTTTGCCAGTGCACCACACACACACACACACACACACACACACACAGA